>CM053787.1:65334107-65591607 GCA_028749045.1 Cupressus sempervirens | reverse complement strand
AGAATTTCAGATTGTACCAATGGAGTTGATTAGAAGAGTTTTATTTATATGAATCTTTATCTAGAATCTCATCCCATTACCTATTCAGTTTACAGTTTATACTTAGAGTGGATCAGATTTTCAGGGTCCTTATCTAGTTTGAATGAATAGATCAATCAAGATTATATTAACTAAATTCAATAATTTTATATGTTCATTGATTCTACTTATTCTTATTTTACACTTATGAGTTTAAGAGGAGAAGTCTGAATCAGTAGCCAACTTGAATTCATTCATATTTCCTAACTAAGATTGTAAAATAAATAGTAGTGGGCAAATTGATAAACACCTTGCTCTGCTTAAAGCTCTAATCTAAGTATTCTACTTAACTTAATTTTATTTTGCTAAATATATAAAGTCTTCTCCCTCCACTCCTTTATTTGCCAATTTATCAGCTTCTAAATTCCCTTCATGATAAATATGTTGTATTCTAATCTCCTCAAATTGGTCTATAAGATTAAGTACACTTTCTAGTTTAACATTTAATATCCAATTCAGTGTTTGTTGCTTTCTAATTGCATTTAGGATAATTTGTGAATCACCTTCAATAATTAAACTTCTAATTTTCTTTTTTATGCTTCCAATTCAACTATAGTATTAGTTATATTACCTAATGGTTTAGCTCATTTTAGTATCCAATCCTCATTTTCTGATCTAACTATACAGCCTAATCCTGCTTTCCCAGGATTCCCTCTAGAAGCTCCATCAAAGTTTAATTTCTTCCATCCTATTGGAGGTGAAACCCATTTACATTCCTTCCTGGCTACATTATCCTTTTTAAGATAAACTAAGGGAGGATTAATCAAATGTAGCCATTTTTTTCTCATATTCTATTCCCATGCTGAGAACATACCTTCTGCCTTAGGTGTGTTTTGAGATGGCAATTCATAACTTCTATGATGGTTGCCTCAATTTTATTGAAAACAATTATCTTACTAAGTTCTAAATTTTGAAATATTCATCTATTTCTTTCCTTCCATACTTCCCACATAATGATTGTAGGTGTAATATTCCATAATTTTTCATAGATGCTAATCCTATTCTTAACTAGCCAACCCCTAAGAAATCCCTCGATATCCTGAGGTATAGGGGATGTCCAATTCAATTTATTCTTAACCCAATACCAAAAATCTTGCATGAAGGGGCACTTAAACAAAATATGCTCCATATTTTTGGATTCATTTTTGCATAGACTACATCCGGATAGTCCTTCAGATCCCATTTTGGAGAATCTATCAACTGTAAGAATCCAATTCTAAATTGCCGCCCAAAGAAAGATACCAGCCTTAGGTAGGCATGTTGAATCTCAACATAGATCCAAGGGTAGATCAATATTATCCCATACTTGTGAGTTAATTTTAAGATCATATCCTAGCTTAACTTTGTATATTCCATCATCAGATGCTCCCCACATGAGTTTATCTGCTCGATTATTGTGATTCACAGATCTACCCTTAAGGATATTTTCTATGATAGTTTTATCTAAATATTCCAAAGATTTCCATACCCAAGTCTAAGTCTCATCAATCCTAATAAGTGTTTTGGCATTTGAAACCTTGGGTCCTTAAAAGTTAGTAATGACATTGATGTTGTTTCTAGATATTCCAGAATTAATAATCGGGGTTGACCTTCCCTTGAACCATCCTAGAATAATGCCTCATCACCTCTACCTAAATCCCAAGTAAAATATTTCCTGACTAGAGGTCTACACTTCATCATAAAATTCTAGTTTTATGAACCACTTGGTGGATTTTTTATTCTAAAGAGAGAGGAAGGATCTAATGGATTAAGATATTTATTATAAAGTACATATTTGCCCTTTTTTAAAAATCTTTTTCGTTGTATAAACGCCATACTAACTTTGCTCCTAATGTCTCATTTTTCCAACTGAGATTTTCTATACCCAATCCTCCTTTATTCTTAGGACAACATATCTTATCCCATTTTATTAGTGCTTGTTTCTTTTTCTCTTTTGTTCCACTCTAGAAAAAAATTCTAAGTTTTCCTTCCAATTTTTTATTAACATTATTTGATAGTGGAAGGCAAGATAGAGGATAAGTAGGAATAGTTGAAAGAATAGATTTAATTTTTGTTACTCTCCCAGCTTTACTTAACCATTTTCTTTTCCATGATTATTTTTTTTTTCTACTTTTTTTGAGATATTGTCCCAACCTTTTTTACTCCTAACTCCTTTTTCTAAGTATATCCCGAAATATTTGCATGGAAAGTTACTCTCTTTGTATCCCATATAATTGCATATATATTCCTCCATGTTCCTTGGTGTGTTTAAAATTTTTTTTCCATATTTTCTTCATTAAAATTTTGTCCCGATGCTTTTGAATAATCCAATATAATTTGTTTAAATGCTTTGATTTCTTCCTTCATACTACTACCTGGAAGAATGGTATCATCAGCAAATTGTTGATGGGTAATGTTTGGAACATTCTTAATGACAATAATTACTTGAATTAATCCTACACCTTGTGCCTTTTGAATAGCTCTCCCAAATGCTTTTGCCATAATTATAAAAAGAAAAGGTGACATAGGGTCTCCTTGTTGGATACCCTTTGAGATCTTGAAGAAACCTTCAGCAGTACCATTAATAAGTAGTGAGAATTTTGGAGTAGATATATAGTTAAAAATTATATTTATCTATTATTTGGAAAATCCAAACTTTTCTAGGCATTTACATAAAAACCTCCAATCTATTGTGTCATATGTTCTTTGTATATCTAACTTCATAAACATATAGGCTTCTTTGTTTTTAACTATTGAATGTATAGTTTCCTGAATGATGGATATTCCATCGAGTATTGATCTACCAGATATAAACCCAATTTTCTTCTTCTGAGATAATTTTTGGAAGCAAATTTTTAATCCTATTTTCTATTGCTTTAGAATAAATTTTATATATTGTATTGCATAATGCTATGGGGTGAAAATCTGAGGATGACTCTATTGCAGCTTTTTTTGTTATCAATTCTAAAAAGGTATGATTAATTTAAGTTAAGATTGATCCCCCATTTCTAGCTATTTTTATTGATTTCCATAATTCTTCCCCTAAAATTTTTCAGCATTTTTGGAAGAAAAAATCTTAGAAACCATCAGGCCCTGGAGATTTATCTGGGCTAAGCTTAAAAAGGGCTAATTTGATTTATTTTTATGTAAAAAGTTTATTGAGCTCCATGTTGTCAAATTCTATGATAAATTTAGGTATATTATTAAGCATTATTTTTTGTTTGATTAAATTGGATGAGTCATAATTGCTTAATAGATTCTCCTAGTATGTGATGAAGGTTTAAGAAATTTCTGTTGGATTATCAATAGTACTACCATTATTATCTTTAATTTGATTAATAATTTTAAAAGCTTTTTTGTGTATTGTACTATTGTGAAAGACTTTTGTGTTTCTATGTCTTTTTGCTAACCATTTTTCCCACAACTTTTGTCTCCAAAAGACTTCTTCTTTTGCTAAAATGTATTCTTTATGATTAATAGTTATTTTTCTTTTATGAATTTTTCATTGTCCATACCATTTTTAATGATTTCATTATTTAATTTTTTAAGATCTTCTTCATTATTTAGTTTGACTTGGAATATATTATTGAAATGTGTTTTATTCCATTTTTGTATGTTTTCTTTGAGCATGTTAAGTTTTGATACAAAACAATACATCTTTGATCCTATAAACTTGCCTTCATCCCACCATTGTTTAATGTTCTCCATGAATTTTTTATCTAAAAACCACATATTTTCACATTGAAAAGATTTCTATTAGGTTTTATAGGTTCTATTAACTCAATTTTGATAGAATAATAATCTGATCTTGCAATAGGCTAAATGGAGGTCATGATTGTGAAATTCAATTCTACTAGTTCTCCTTTGAAAAAGAATCTATCCAATTTTTTTGCAAAATAACTGAAATATTTTCTTTTATTATTCCATGTGAATACTCCATTACCTGGTTGGTATTTCTATCAATTTATTGACTCTGGCCCATTCTCTAAATTCTACTATGTTTCTTGTTAAAATCAGAGAACCTCCAAATTTTCTTTGAGGTCAAGTATGGCATTGAAATCGCCACCTATGATCATGTTTCTCTCAGGATATAACTCCATAAAGGCACATATATCATCCCAAACTTTTTGTTTGTCTAAAGTTTGTATTGGACCAAAAACATTAATTAGAATGAATTATATTTTATGCTTATTACTTGAAACTATACTCCCCATCCAATTGCTATTCGATATTATAATTTTAATGTTTGTTGTTCTGGTATTCCAAATGATTCTCATTCCACCTAATGTTCTATGTAATTCCTTCATTTTTGCATTCCATCTACCTAGTCTTTTTCTTATTTTTTCCCCTTCTTCTTTGTTAAGCTCAGTTTCTTGTATCATAATTATATATGATTCAAAGAGTGTTAGGTTACATTTTAACACTCTTTGTTTACTAGGAGCATTCAGGGCCCTAGTATTCCATGTTATGATCCTCATTGCTCTTCGAGAAGGCACTTCCCCTTCCCAGAGTTAAGAACCTCAAATATCTTTTTTTGCTCCTTGGCTTGACCGTCTACTTCTCTTAATTCCTTAAGTCATTCTCTTTCTCTTTTTAATTTTGATTTACCACATTTTGAAGTTCTAAATCCTTCCTGGTTAATTGAGATACCCAAATTATCTATACTTATATGGTTATTGTTTTCTTTTATAGTTCCTTCCTTATCTTCTTCCTCATTTATTAAATCTTCTAATATTTTTTCTGTTATTTCATTTTCTTCTACATCTCTATCTATATCCTTTCTAAATTTTCCTTTTCCAATATTTTTGGGGTCTCTTTTAGTACCCCAAATTCCTCCCAGTTTTGTGACACTTCAATAAGTTCAATCTCTGTGATAGAATCTTCCTGATTATACATTTTAGATTCCTTTAAGAAAGCTTCAACTTGTAGAGGGATATTATATTCCTCTATTTTATCCTTCACCTCTGTAGATTTACTTCTAAAGATATCTTTCCCATCTATTGGTGTTTGCAAAAATTTATAATTTTCTTTTTTTGACTTTTTTCTAATTGTTATATTACTCCATTGTTCTGAATCTGTTGCTGAAATTATATATTTTTTCTTCCTGATCTTATGTATACTCTGTTGGCTTTAAACTTTCTTCTTCTGTGTTTACCTTTGTCGAGTCTGCTTGTTGGTTTATATCCTTTTTAATCGTCATATCTTCACCATCCCAATTTATCTAACTAGTGTCTACCTCAAAATAGTATATATATGATCTATTTACCATCCTATTATCCATAATGATCCCTGTTTATGTCTTAGTATTATAATTCTCCTTCTTTTTTCTTTGATCTATAAGTTGTTGTCTTACCTCATGTTCCTAATGAAATTGTTCTCCTAACATAGCCTGATCTTCAATATCTACCTATAATAATTTAATCTCATGTGTCATTTTATACCATTCTTTAATGCTTCTTTTTGTTTCTTTCAAATTATCATTCTTCTTGTGACAAATATTGCATTCTTTCAACGCTGCTACTATTGTGATTTCCTTGTGTATACCTTTGGTTCTCTAATCTAGAATTTCTAAACATTCCAATTGACTTTTTCCTTTACTCTTTTTTACTATAGGTGTATTTTATGTTTGTGTGTTCTGCTCAAAGTTTTTCCTTTCATCTAATTTTTCTATCTTCTTATTTTTGTCCTTGTTAATTTCCTTAATCTCCTGTTCCCTCTTCTTTATTCTAATATTTCTGAAGAATTCCTCTATGGTGGAAATATTATGATCAATTTTTAGATTTGTTTTGATAATGCCTTTAATTTCCCCTTTATATCTCTTAAATTCAATCTCATAAATGTATCTATTTGTTATAATATTTTTTCTCCTAATAATTTTTTGATTTGGTTCCTCATCTATTAGAAATTTAACATTACTGGTTTTTCATACTCTGAGTCTATACTTATAAGTTTACCAATTGATTTACCTATTCTAAATAATGTATATAAATGTTTAATTTCTACTAGAAAATTACTACATTCATACCAAGTTGGTATCATATGCTCTTTTTCATCATTCCAAATAGGTATCCAAGTTTGAAATTTAACTACATGCCCTTTATAATAGCATTTTGATATAGAAAGTATTTTATTTATAATTTCTTTATGTTTGTAATGAAGATAAATTGATGATTTTGAGGAGGTACTAATACGTACCTATTGTTTGCAGATCTTCTCTAATTTCTTTGTAAATTTTGATAAATGCTTGTTTGGTCCACTCCAATGAACATATACTCCTAGCTCTGAACATTCCTTCCACTTTTTCTTCTATGAACCTTTCATTAATGATTTATTTTATTTTATTTTTTTAAAAGAGGGGTAAACGCTTTGACCTGGAGCTATGAACCAGTGAGGCCACAAACGGGGGACCTCATCCCCATGAGATTTGAACCTTGATGGCAAGGATAACAACACAACAACTTAACCATCACACCATGCCACTATTGGCAAATCATTAATGATTAATAAATCAAAACAAAAATAGAAATTAGTTTCATTTACCTTGTCTAGTGGCAGAGTTGTCATACTACTTTTATGTGTTGGTAGCTTTGCATTATTTGAAATACCTTTCTCCCTTTTATGTGGTGGTATATAGATTTTTTTATTTTTTCTTAGAAACCTTAAGTAGTTTTTTTGAGTTTTCTTGTTATTGTTTCTACCCTATCGAAATACAGTTAACTTTTGAAATTTTGGTACGTTTATGTATTGCTTACTTACAATTTTTGTCCACTTTTGCTAGAAATGTAACCAATTTTGCCATTCACTTTTCTTCCTCTACAAGTTTGATAATTTGGGTAGACTATTTCTGATGACTTTTATTTTCCTCCATCATTGGCCTCTTTTTCAGTTGCGATTCATTTCTTCTTCGATTCCTATTTGAAATTACAACTTGCCACCCATTACTATTTTTGCATGTATTTTTATTTATCTTTATCAGCTTCCTATCCCTAGTTTCATGCTATTTAACCAGGACACTAAATGTGTTCGACTTTGAATGATCATTGATTAAAGCTTCAAATGTATTGTTGATCAAAATACAGGGGATTGCCTATTTTTCATTTAGCCTATGTCCTTGTTGCTTATATGTTGATTGGGGAAAAGCAAAACCTTTATTAGGGAAAAATTTATTTGCCATTGATTGTTGATGTTGGTATTGTTTGGAAAAGGAATGATTTACAAATCTAGGAAATACTAATTGATTCATTGCTTTTGTAATTCTCACCATTTTTCACAGTAGAACTTTTTTAAGTGCAGATGCAATGAAGATGGTAAATTTAACAGCTATTGCAACTACAAATATTTATTTAATTGTGCCTAAATAGACCCTAGAATTATGCGACATAGTGGATGATGCAGAGTTATCCTCCTTTCCTGTGCCCTCACTCTTACTCGTAGCACAATTCACATCCTTTTTACCCTAAAAGGATTTAATTTATATCAAGGAACCCTAATTCCATGCTTTGTCATTCCCAAATTTTCTTGAATAAGACACACACGCACACACATACAATAATAATATTCAATTTTATTTCTTGGAAATAATTTAAGAAATATTTAAAATAAAATATATTCACAGTATTGAAAGTCCTTTCAAATATTACAATCATAAATGGATCCTTACATCAATTTAGAAATTACATATCTACTTCTAATATTTTTACAATACATATATTTTACAAATGTTCATAATAAATCATCTTCAAATTTCCAATAGAAAGTGAAAATCTTCCAAGCTTTTCTTCAACACATATCCATTTAGAAAACCTGCACAAAACAACCCTGTAAACCATGGAGAGCTCACTTCCTAGCCTAGGTCTCTAAGAGACAACCCACCGAGCTTGGAGAACCAAGACCAATGGGGTAACAACTAGTCACACACATATAAATCAATAATACAAGATACAACATTTAACACCCTTTTTGAGCTTACACAGTAGGTTACCAGAGGAACCAATAGAATGGGTGAAGATGTGCCTAAAAACCCTGAAGAGAAGCCAAATATAGAAAACCAAATCTGCCTTCACAAGGCATACAAAATAAATATCAACTCTCACAAAACTCCTCCCCTTATCACCCCCAAAGTGCATAACAAAGTACTGGCACATGCAACCCATACTACATGCTTATCCCTCTTCCTTCTAGGGAAGAGACTCTATACTAAGGGGATAGGCCCAACTAACCCCTTCACCTGAAGGCCACTTCTTCCCTCCCAATGGTGAGTGATGTCCTTCCACACCCATAACATCATACTCTCAAAAATCAAAATGAATATAAGGCAATAGAAATTCATCATCACTCATCAATACAACAAGGACAATGGACAACACACATATGCATCTATAGCAAAACTTACGCATCTTTTATTCAAAAAAATAATAAACCACATAGTTTCCAAAACATGGCAAAAGCTCTAACCTTTCTCCAAGCTATGGTAAATGAACCGATTTGAGAAGAGCCCTCTATCCTTCCTTCATCCAATCTCCAAAACCATAAATCTCTAAAACTAGAGATTGGGTCAATGCCAACTCTATTTTCCCATTTCCCTCTAAAATAAAAACACTCCTAATTTTTCTCCATCATGAATGAGAACAACACTTTAACTCAACTGAAGTTTTCCTATTTGGTTGGAATTATCAACTCACTGGAGATAAGGTAGGAATTTTGGGTAAGTCTTCTTCCATTTTCGCAATACTTAAGAAATGGGATTTTAAAAGTGTTAGAAAAGAGATTTTAACTCTAGTAAAGCCAAAATTAAAGCCCTAACATATAATACTAACATGTAGGTAACTTAATTTCACTAAAAGAACACTCTAAGACTCAAACAAAGCCCTCTAAAGTCACCCTAAACTTGAAATCCAAAATTAAATTTAATTAAAACCTTCATAAGATATTTGTATGCAAGGGGATGAAAACTTAAATGTTTCTAACTGGTTAGGAATAAGGTTGGGTGTCTTTTGCCAATATCTCAACCTGACTTGCCACTTAAACACATAACAACATAAGTGTCAAGTGACACTATAAAATATACATTTAACATTACACGTGGAAAATCAATTTTCACAAAAAATAAATCTAAATTAAAACATCCATTCCCATTATGTTCACAAAGTAAAATACTTAACAACAAGGTTAAGATCTCTTCATTAGATCTAACCTTGGCAATCTCAATTAATACAAAGGTATAGTCTTGGTTCTTCATTTTACCATGGATATTTCCTGCACACTCAAACCACATATCAATAGTCCAAGATAATAAAACATATGCATATATAAATCCTCAATCAATTCTATATTCATAATTAAATCAAAACATAAGGCATTTCTCAATTGAGTAACATTTTTCCATTTCTAACCATTGTGCGTATATAATACTACCATTATCGAACTAAACATGATATGACTCTTTTGTGTGTGTGTGTGTGTGTGTGTGTGTGTGTGTGTGTGTGTGTGTGTGTGTGTGTGTGTGTGTGTGTGTAATCCATCTAACATTTATATTCAAACGTAATTTCCTACTCATTAATAAAATAACCAAGTACATGAATGTAACTAATCATCAAGCATCATAAATAAGTTCTAACATCATAGATGATTACTATAAAATAAAGTGTCTCATAGTATCAAATAGTCTAAGTAATAGTCCAAAATAGTCCAACATATAACAAGGTCTCAAAATATATGGTATCTGCAATGCAAAATATAAAGTATCTAAAATGTAAATAAACTGCTATGATATGCTATGATGGGCCAGGGTGAGGCCTCACATGCTTCAAACCCTAACATGATAATTCTCTTTATGTACTTAATCTTGGTAGAAGTTATCATTTTGGTAGACAAATCTTCCCATGTATAGTTTTTACAAGCATAATTTGTCTTATCTTTTGTTCATAGTTTGATGCTCTCCTTGTCGGTGTTGTTTTATTATCGAGTTTTAACTATCCACAATCTCTTGTTGATGAGAAAATGTGATTGAAAAACTTGGAAATGAATTGTGGCATTCATCAGCTTCATCTTTTGATCTTCCATGAGATAGAAGTTGAATGTTGTCACAACATTTTCCTTGGATGACATTTATTTTCCTTTGTTTCTGCTCTTTAATTGGCTTCGTGCAGCTAAAACTTCTAAATTAATTATTATTAAATTAAATAAATATAATTACGCAAAATTTAGATTTTTAATTAAATCTTTGAATTCTATTTCCTCTATTTAATTAATTTCTCAAATTAATTAAATATAATTAAAAATTGATTTTTTTTCTTTATAATTTTTTTTGTTAAATTATATAATTTAATAATATCTTTGTTTGATTTAATTAAAACTGAAAATCACAGCAGACCCACAAACTTAATAAGAAAACACAGCTAAAAGACAAAGTAAAACTTCAATCTTAAGGGTCAAAATCTTGAATTTACATCACTTGACAAATTCGAAAGGGTAAATAACTTAGATACTTGTCCTATATTTTAGGACAATTGGCTCAAGTTTAGGATTTGGACTTGAGAACTATCTACCATCTTTACCATTTCTGATATTGCAATAGGGCATGCTCAAACTAGTAATTCAAAAAAGTCGATGCCCTATACCTGCAATGTGCATAAAAGTCAAACACATACACGCACACACACACACACACACACACACACACACACACACACACACACACACACACACACACACACACACACACACACACACACACACACACACACACACACACACACACACACACATATCTAAACTAAAAAGAGAATGGCGGGGAGTGGTACATTGTATAGATCCTGACTAGCAAGTGATTATGACTCCCTCCCTCAACCACATTAGAAATCTCAATCATAACACACCACCATGAAAGCTAGCCTAAAAAAATTCGACAATAAAACATGAAAATTAAACTAGGGGTAGGCACTACATCCACCCCAAGGCTTAGGCTTACTCCTAAAAGCCTACAAGAAAGATAAAACCCAAGCACTCAATGTGTGGGTCCTATTGGACCCTTTCCACTTGTGGGAGGATAAGACTCCACTACAAACACCCTCTAAGATCCACTAGCCATATCTGCAACCATGGATTCTAAAACTATCAGTCTCTAATCTGAGAATTGTGATTTATGTTGGAGACAATGGGACAACTTATGCCCACATTGTCTACATGAAAAACATTCTCCAACAAAACTCCCCTACACTATAGGTCTATCAAACTACTAAAAGCTACCCCCACTAGAAAAAGAATGAGTACTCTATGCTAGTTGGTCATACTAATTATACTTATTGCTCTGAGAGTAATGAGAATCCCTAAAGTGTGTTAAAGTTGATGAAAGATCAACCCCATAGCTCCCAAGAATCACCAACATGCAAATAGCTATCATAAAAAGAGAGAAGAAAAAGCCATAGAGGTTGGAATTCCAAAATCCACAGATGAGACATTCTTGATGAGCAAAAAATAGAGATTACTATTATCAAAAGTGGATTGTTTAATAATCACAAAGAGAGATCATCCTTATAAAAGAGATTAAAACCCTAAAAAGGTCTAACCTAGGTTGTGTCATAATAATTAATAAAATAAAATAAATTATTAAATGCCTAAATTTTAGCTTAAGCAAACTAAAGTTGACTAGGAGTGAAGGATTGAAGAAGCCTTCAAAATAGGGGATGTCCCAGAAGATGGGAACAAAAGATGATCATGAAGAACACTACTAAAGCATGTAAAAGTTACAAAGATCTATCAAAAGTAACTCCTAATCTAAAGAACCTCTACTAAAATAGAACCTGACCAAGTAGAGAAGACTATAATCTGAATCAAATAAGGAGGCACACAAAGGCAAATAACT
This sequence comes from Cupressus sempervirens, assembly GCA_028749045.1. Lineage (NCBI taxonomy): Eukaryota > Viridiplantae > Streptophyta > Pinopsida > Cupressales > Cupressaceae > Cupressus > Cupressus sempervirens. Next base: position 65,579,687 of record CM053787.1, on the reverse strand, counting down.
AAACTTGAAAATACAAATGGCATGAAACACCAAAGCCTAAAGAGTTGATCAATTGAACATGGAAGGTTGCAACCAAAGTAGGAATGAAAATAAGAGTGTCTATATGGTGAATGATTCATCTCACCAAAATGCATAGGTACCTAGCCATTGCATCCACCTAGTACATAGGAACAAAAATTAAATACATAGCTCACTCTATTGAACCAAGGAAGAATGAGAAACAATAGAAGAATCCCCCTTAATGCAAACAAGGGTGAGGTGATAGGCAACTAGAAAAGTGGGCCAAAATAACTACATGTCAAGGAACCATGATCAAGATGTACAAAAGAGTACATATGTGTATACTAAGGTGATCAATCTCAGACACATCATGAGGCTAATATCGTGGAAGAGACACTCACTAAACAAAAGAAGATGGCAAACAAAGGCAAAATATCAACTCCCCATGGCACTTTAATCATGAGTAGTGCATGTATAGTAAGGCACAATATATAATGAATCCCAAGAATACAATAATCTGCATGAGTGTCCTTAGATGACACTTCTCGAATTAGAAGGAAAAATAAGGCAAAAATAACTGAAATGAAAATACAAATGTAATATGACACTTTATCTCAATGTATTTGCAAGAATTCATACAAATGATGTCCAAATAGACCATAAGAGACATAAGACTAATACAATAGATAGTATAATTCATGAGGAATCATCTGAAACAAAAAAATTTGATCCCCAGACTTGAAACAACTAAGATATCCACCAGAATGCAAACATGCAAAAGACTAAATAGAATGTGCTTGGAGTATAATCTGGAAAAACAACCAACATTGGTGGGAAGAGCTCAGAAAGATCTTCCCAACGATACAAAAAAATTTCAAGTGCAGATTGGATGCTCAAGATATGTCTCCTAGAGTGCAAAACTATACCCCTATCTTTGATAGTAGAAAAAGCCATAAAAAATGCATCAAAACTAAAAATCACCTAAACCATTATGACAGGCTTAGAACCAACTTTTCGGCAATGTCTTGTTTTTAGAAAACAAAGATTGTATGTCCAAAATATGAGAAAAAATGCAAAGATGGGTCCAAACAAAGCTTAAATGGCAAATAGGCTAATGATGTAGTGCTAAGACAGTGTTGAAACCAGCAAGTGACAAACACAAATTCAATAGTCAAAAGGCCATCAAGGCAAAAAAATGCCTAAAACAAAACCGCTGTCAGGAAAAAATCCAACCCCTAGAAATAATCCAAAAAACCAACGGTCAGTACCAAATTAAAAATTGATGGCCAATAAGGGTACTTGTGTTTAAAAATAAAACACCAAGCAATGGTAAAAAACACTCCAAAAATCCATCCTAATAAAAAAATTGAAATGCAATACCAATCTATCTGGTAAACATGTGGCACTTAGAGAAAGCCCAATCATGGGGCTTGATCAACCACACTACATAGTGGAAAAAATCTCCACTAAAAGAAGGTAAACCCATCAAAACATGAGATAGCACCAAAGAAATCCAATCTTGCTAATAGAAATGGAGCCCATCTTTGAGATGGCTTAGAACAAGTAAGTGCACAACTTGCATCAACCCAAAAAATGGGGTCACATTTTTCCACGGTATAGGCTCGTAAGTGGGTTTGGGATACAAAAGCCACAAAATCATATTATGCATGAGAGAATGTGTGCAACCCAAGTTAGTGCTTGGAAAAGACACTAGATAATCTACCTTCAAAGGTAGTAAAACCACTAGCACATAACCACATAGTTTAAAACCACTGATAGAATTGGCTAGAAAATTTCCAAAGAGGAAGGAGACTAGAAGTAGATGACATGGAGGATGTAGCTACCAAAACATTGTGTTGGACAGAGACCCAATAGAGATTTCCATGATTGGTGCAGAAAAAAAATAGATGACTACGAGTAAAACTCTAGTCAAATGCCAAAGAAAATCATGTCATCCAAACAAATAGAGGCCAACTCACTGATTAAAAAATGCTTGCAAAACACAAGCACCTATCATGCCAAAAAATGGTACTGATATATATCCACACAAATGTGCTAAGCTAAAGATGTCGCTAACTTCGCATTGGATCCGAGCAAAAAAATCCTCTAAAGAATCATAAACCATCCTTGAAAAGGTGTCAATAGAAAAGAAGATGACCTGAGCTCAACCAATCAAAAAGGAGAAAACCACCAAATAGGCTCACAAAACCACCATTGATGGAAAGAAGATTGTCAATATTCTAGTTTCTCAGAATATTACGCCCGGAATCAAAGTTGACAAGGGTTTGGTACCCCTGGCTAGTTCGAATGATGAGTCTCGGTGCCAAAGTTTGGACAACCTCGCTTCAAGGTGCACTGCATACTATCAGCAGGGACCTCAATTTTTCAAATGGCATACAGTGGTGAGTATTCCAAATGGACCTTCAGCCTTGGCAGTGAAGGAAGTAGCATGGGGCCTTACTCTCTATGCTAAAATTTCCCAGGACAACGGGATGGTCCCAATTATGGAGCCAAAGATCATTTTGGATGAAGAATATGGTATTGAAAAAATGACATGGCCCTAGATGCAACTCACAAACTATTATGAGCCAAATGAAGAGATGAACTAGCCTTGACATGGAGACCAAGAGGAGAGCAATATCCAAAACTGGTGCCCACTTTATAAAATGCATGGTGACCATGCATGCGTAGGAACCAAAACTCATTCCCTCAAAGATTTAAGCACATCAAACTCTGAGCACAATATCCTGACAAGTGCTTACCACACAAAAACTCCACCTAGATAAACTCCAAAAAAATAGTTGTTGGTTGATTGGACAGCATGAGGTCATGTGACAGGTATAGAGGCCCATGTACCTCTTCAATTAAATGCATTCCTCTAAGGAAAGTCCACTCTTCCTTAAATAATTTTCATGTGCTTTAAAATCAAATGCACATTAAAAAACTTTTCATTTTTTGATAAATAAAATCAAAAAATTATCACCTTGAAAACTGTGCCCAGGTCAAATTTGCCAAGGTGCAAAACAAATTTTCTATATATTTCAACAATGTCCAAACTAGATGTATTTTATATAGAACTGGGGGTTTTGGAGAGCTTTGAAATCAATAGGGTGTTGGAAATATAAGAGGAGTGAATGAGAGGGAAAGGGTGAATCAGTTACCACTAAAATAAATCCCAGATCCCTTAGATATCAGAACAAAATAAACACTAAAAGCTACATATTGTTGATGCTCAAAAAATACACATAAAATGTTGTAACTCGGTAAATATTGAATATGCTCAGTAAGTATTTAACATGAAAATCTTAGATGTTATATGTGATTACCATTATCTTAACTTATATGCAAGCACATAAAAGAAAATAGCATGAACACATTTGACACCAAGATCTAACATGAAAACACAATTTGGGAAAAACCACCAATTGCAACTAGTTACTGTTTTCACTCTTCTAAAGTGAGCCCTATTAGGAGCCAACCCTGTTAGAGGTTACAAAACACATTGTTAGGTGTGATTCTAGTAGAGTATTTAATTACCCTATTATGAGTGGTCGTGTTAGAGGTCTTTAGATAATTCAACAAAACTGTGACCTTGTTAGAGGTTTTACAAATAGTTGCTAAGCCAACTCTATTAAGAGATTTAGATCACTGCTACAATGGTTAGAGAGTAACAATGAGATGACCTGATTTGCATGCAACTAAATTGTTGATTACAGATCTCAATTTTGGCTTTACTTGATCCTTCCTAATCAAATATATCTTTTCTGCTTCACAAGGATATTCTACTTATCCTTTTGATTTTCTTCCTTACTACATCGTTAGATCTTCAAAATCATCCATGCATTCACAGTCTTACACACTTACAAATTCTCAACTTGATCTTATACTTATATCATTGATATTGTCAAGTCAACTCACATACAACTTAGAATAATTAGCATTCATCTCCTCAGTTGGCTAGAACCAATAGATAAATCAATTAAGCTTAATATGCCAAAACAAGAAAATCCTTCATTAGTCGACCCTACTCAATAAACATTAACTTAGAAACAATTCTCCTATGTTAACCAAGTGAACTTGGTTAACACTACATATTCAAAAAGATCCTTTTGTAACCAAGTGAGCTCGGTTAACACTGGTTCCATCCAAAATTTCCTTCATTAACTGAGTAAGCTCAGTTAACACTCATCTTCTGTATACTTTCCTTTGATGCCTGAGTAAACTTGATAGACACTTCCTTCTACAATAGGAAAACATAGGAATGCTCGGTAGACACAGAAAATTGTCTTCACTGCCCAAGTGAGCTTGACATACACTGATTGATAATGATATGACATTTGTATAACATCAAGGACAATATATGATTAATCAATTCTACACAACGATCTCCCTCTTTGGCATTGATGGCAACACAACATGTCATAACATAATGAAATTTTGCAACAAGAATAAAGGAACATATCCTTATTTTCATTCTGATTCACATCTATGAAAACTTTTTCTATCAATATGAACTTTTTTTGCCTTTGGTTTCTCCCTCTATTAGGAAACTTTTGTCTACAACAACTTCTACCAAGTTAATTCTCCCTCTTAGACATTTCGATGATATCATGCTTCTCCCTCTTACAACAAACTTCTCCTTTTTGTAATAACAAAATTTCTATAAAATATGTTAGTAAACTTCTCCCTCTTTGACAACACATGCCAAACACAAAAATTCTGATAATATCAATGTACCTTAAGTATTGATTCATTTGCAATATGCCCTTGTCAATACTGCACCAACTAATTGATCTTCAATAGGCTATGGTCAATGCATCACTAAACTTTATTTAGTGAGCTTTAGATAGGGGAATGACCCCTAGCTTACCTCTTAGATACAAAAATGCATCCTTAGGTAATGGCTTGGTGAATATATCTACAATATGTTCTTTTGTATTTACATATTCCAATCTGACTTCTTTATCCTACACCAATTCTCTTAAAAGTGATATTTTATAGCAATGTGCTCTGTCTTGGTATGCATTACTGAATTCTTTGATATATTGATTGCACTGGTGTTATCACAGTATATGACTACTGGATCTTTGATTTCTATCTTCATTTCTTCCAGCAGTTGTTTGAGCCAAACAATGTTAGAACAATTAATTGTCGCTGCCACATATTTTGCCTCTACTATGGATTGAGAGATGCAATTTTCTTTCTTTCTTGTCCAAGACACTAGTCTTTTACCAAGAAATAATGCTCCACCACTAGTGTTTTTTCTATCATCAATACTTCCTGCCCGGTCAGCATTAATGAACACCTTTAAGTCCAAATTGCCTCTGAGTTTGTACCATAAGCCATAGTCTTTAGTACCTTTTAGATATCGCATGATTCTCTTGATTGCCATCATGTGATTTTCTCTAAGATTTTCTAAGAATCTTGCCACCATACCAACTGCTAATGCAATATTAGGCCTTGTATGCACTACATACTACAATTTTCTAATCATTGATCTGTATGTGGTCTGATCTACTTCTTTAGAATCATCATTATTGGAAAGCTTATGTTCAGTAGACATAGGGGTTCCAACTGGTCTTGAATCTTCCATTCCAAACTTCTTTAGTATCTCCTTGATATACTTAGATTGAGTGATGTAGATACCATTTTTGTTCTGTTGTATCTACAATCCAACAAAGAATTTTATCTCACCAAACATGGACATTTCAAATTCTTTACTCATTTCTTCTAGAAATGCTTTGTACAAGTCATCATTTCTTGTGAATAAAGTATCATCAACGAATATTTTTGCCAACATAATCTTCTTGTCTGGTCTTTCTTTGATATACAAACTACTATTATCATTTGTTCTTTGAAAGCCAATCTGTATCAAATAATTATGAATTCTTTCATACCAAGCTTTGGGAACTTTCTTGAGACCATATAATGCTTTGTGTAACTTGAAAACCATCTCTCTTTTGCTAGGATCTACAAAACCTTCTAGTTGTTCAATGTAGAATTCCTCATCAAGAATTCCATTCAATAATGCAGATTTAACATCCATTTGAGACACTTTAAATCTTTTATGTGTTGCGTATGTTAGTAAAGTTCTAACACCTTCTAATCTTGCAACAGGAGCAAAAGTTTTGCTATAATAAATACCTTCTTCTTGAGAATAGCCTTTACATACTAGTCTTGCCTTATTTCTAAAAAATTTTCCATCTTCATTCAGTTTAATTTTGAACACCCACTTTGTGCCAATTACATTTTTATCCTTGGATCTAGGAACAAGAGTCTAAGTTTTGTTCTTTTCTATCTAATCTATTTCTTCATTCATTGCTTCAACCCAACTTTCATTATCTAATGCATCTTTAATATTTCTTGGTTCAAATTCAACAAGTAAACATGTACCTTTTAATTTGCTTCTTGCCATTATTCCATCAGATTTGTCTCCAATAATCTAATTAGGTGCATGATGCCTTCTGACATATCTTGCTAACAAAAGTTCTTTGGATTTGGAATGAGTTCCACTAATTTCATCATGAACTTCAATATCAAGCTTGGGTCCTATTGTCTATGACTCAGGTCCATCAAACTCAGTTTGAACTAGCTCAGTAGCTTCTAACTATGACTCGGGTTGCACTGTCTACAACTCAGTAACTATTGGAGATTTTGGGGACTCATGGGGTGAAGTTTCCTTTCTTTTAGATAGGTTTGGTAGGGTATCAAGTTCATAGTAAAAAAATATTTTTTAATCCTTTGGCTCTTTGTTGCTTTCTTCTTCACTCTTTTCTACAAACTCATCAATTATAACATGTGCACTTTTTATGATTTTATGAGTAGACAAATTCAAACATTTGTATGCTTTACTTCTATAAGAGTATCCTAAAAATATGCCTTCATCACCTTTTACATCAAATTTTCCTTTTCTAGATTCTTTCAAGTAATAACATTTGCAGCCAAATATCTTCAAGTAACTTACATTAAGTTTATAGCCATACCATAGTTCATAAGGAGTTTGATTTGAGTCTTTCTTCAATTGAACTTTGTTCAAGGTATGAACTGCAGTGCTGATAGCTTCCTTCTAGTATTTTATTGCAACATTCTTTTCTATCATCAATGTTCTTTCACAATCCATGATGGATCTGTTTCTTCTTTCAGCTATACCATTCTAGTGTGGAGTACCAGGGGTTGATACTTGTCTTTTGATCCCTTTTTCAATGCATAAATTATTGAATTCATTGGAGATGAATTCACTAGCTCTATCTGCTCTTAAACATTTCAATTTCTTTCTAATTTCTTTTTCTACTCTTTCCAAATACCATGTGAACTTTTGAAAAGCTTCAAATTTTTCTTTTAGATACATTACAATCATTATTCTAGAATAATCATCAATAAAAAGAATGAAAAAATTTTCTCCACTATAACTCTCTATTCCAATAGATCTACATAAGTTTGTATGAGTAATTTCTAAGACTTCTTCTAACTGATAGTTTTTTTTTTTTGAAACTAGTATTTTCCATCTTACCAATTTGGCAATTCTTGCATAGACCCATATCAAGCTTCTTCAAACTAGGAATACCTCTTACTCTTTTATGTTTCCTAATCTTAACTAGATTATCAAAGTTTACATGACATAATATTTTGTGCCATAACCAACTTTCTTTTACTTGAGCAATCAAACATGAACTTTCACTAAGATCAAAGATAAAATAGATTACCTTTTGTTTTCCTAACAAATCCAACCAGATTTCATTTTCCATCCAGTAGTTTGGCCTATCCATTCATGAATTCTACCTTGGATCCAATGTTATTCAACTGTGCCACACTTTGTAGATTATTCTTTAGTCCTTCAACCTAATAAGCATTGTCACATACAAGTTTCTTTTACAAATAAATACATCCTTTTCCTTTTATGTTAGAAGGTTCATTGTTTCTAAACCTCACACTACCTCCATCATAATATTTCATGTGCTCAAATTTTTTTTTGTCTCCAGTCATATGAAGTGAATAGCCACTGTCAATAATCCATATATCATTTTTGCTAACATGAGAGATAAGTGCCATTTTATCTCCTTCATCATCAAATTTATTTTTAACTGCACACCATTTCATCTTCACTGTTATCAAAATCTTTAGCCATAAAACAAGATTTCTTACCTTTGTCCTTGTAGTTCTTGTAGTTCTTGGGATCCTTCTTGTCTTTGTGCTTATTGCTTTTTTTTCCATCTTTTTTTCCTTTTCTTGGACACCTTGTAGCAATGTGACCAACTTCTTCACAAGAAAAGTAGATTAGAGGAATTTTACCTTTGTACTTTCCACTGTCTTTGGAATACCTTCTTGTAAGTAGGGCTTCAATAACTTCAAGATCACTGTCTAAGATTTCTTCTATTTCTTCTTCTTCAGTTCTTGATTGACTAGACTTTGATTTTTTGCTTTTTTTCTTGAGTGAGAGTTTAGCTTCAAATGCAGACTCAATAACCTTTGAACTAGGTGTAGACACCTAAAAATCCTTCAGAAAATAAAATATTTTTATTTTCTGAAAAAAGTCCCTGATGACATCATCATTTATTAAATAATTATTTATTTGTTTTTATGCCATTAAATCCCTTTATCTTAATTAAAAATATTTAATTAAGGAATCTCTCCCAAAAATGTTTAAATCTTATTTAAACATTATTTCTTTATTTATTAATTATTTAATTAATAAATTGACCAAAAATCTCAAAATAAATAATTTATTTATTTTTTGCCCAAAACTTGGCCAATTTCCTTAAGACCACTAACCTCTTCCAAAATCTTCTAATCCTTCTTTAATTTTGATTAAAGGCTAATCCCATCATTTCCTACCCCTAATCCCAACTCAAAATATTTAATTAAGATTAAATATTAATCCTCATGTTTATTAAAAAAAAATTTAATAAATATCTCCTCAACCCAAACCCTTGAAATAAATAAAATTTTATTTATTTCCTAAAAATCTAATTTATCCTCATCCTAAGAAGTTCTAGACTCTTCTAGAAAGTCTTCATCCTCATCCTAGGAAGTTCTAGACTATTCTAGAAAGTCTTTATCCTCATCCAAAGTCTAGATTCTTCTAGAAGATGTCTTTAAACCTAATCCTAATCCCCTCCTAACCCTGTCACATTCCCTATAAATGGGTTAAGACTTACTAACGCAAGCCAAAGTTAACAAATATCTCCTCCTTCACCCACCTTCATTAAATGCCATCCACTTGCCTATTCCTAAGCTAATTCTAAACCATCCTAATCAATCCTCTAATCATTTTCAAAATCCTAAGCAAGCTTAAAACCTTCCTAATCAAGCCCAAGTCAAAATTCCTCTCATCTCCCTCAAAATATCCCAACCATAAAACTTTATGAAGCCAACTAGGCCATAAATGACTCTTCCAAGCCCTTTCATTGCTCTTACAAGCCATTATGAGGGTCTTTATGAATATTTTATCCCTTGAGCCTCCTTTGTTGACTCATCCTTCCCCTTTCCTCCATCCTCTCACCTTGTGACATGTGTCACTCCCTGATTGGCTGTAAGGAAGCACAATCCATGTGCTCTTCTCTCATGCAATCTAAGCCCTCCATGAGCTTTTCCCCATCCTTGCATCTGAGCCCTCAACCCCTAAAGCCTCTTGCCTATAAATTGGATCCATCCCCTTTGCAAAACAACACAATCCATGAAGTAAAGTCATAATGCCATTTTAAGAAGCCATTTTACATCAAAACCATACACTCACACCCAAATTCCAACTCCATTTGAAGCATAAGCTTGAGCATACATCTTATCTATTTAGACAAAGCCACTCAACAAGAGAGCTTTTCATTGAGAGAGCCCATTAATGGCTCATATTCTTAATTGAGAGCTCATCTTAGTCTATCTTGAAATTTATGAATTTTGTTTAGTTTGTAGAAGCTTTATTTAAATTTAGTTTCTATTAGCATACTAACATTGCTCATATACACTAGGAACATAGCCATCAAAGTTATCTAACTCAAAAGTTGTCAATCTTCCAACTAGAGAATCCAGAGATATTTTATTATTTGGATCACATATCATCTCTTAAATAGTAAACACTCTAATTGCATAAATGGAAAGAAGAGTTCTAAGTACCTTGCTTACAACTGTCTTTTCTTCAATGTCTCCTCCAGATGCTTTGATTGCAATTACACTTGCTTTGATTCTTTCCACATATTTTGCAATGTTCTCATCTTCTCTCATTTTCATTTGATCAAAATGACCTCTAAGACTTTCAGCCTTAACTCTTCTTACATTTTCATCTCCTCCATATATGTCTTTTAGTTTGGTCCACATCTCATGAGCTATTTTGTAGTCTTTAACTTCACTAAATTTAGCATAACTAAGAGTAGATGCAATATCAATCATCATGATGTTATGATTTTTCCTTTCAGCAATATCTTCAACTAATAATGTTCCAGTGGGAGTCTTATATTCAGCATCAAGATAGTTGTAACTTGAATCACTGATGGTAGCCAAATGCAACCTCATAAGTCCTTGCCATGCTACAAAATTGTCTATGTTCAGCTTGGGAATCTCTCTTTTGTAAGACATCCTAGGATCTTTAGCTTAGGTCCTTGAAACCTTCTTTGCAAGCACCAAAAGCTCTGATACCAATTTTTGGAAATATAAGAGGAGTAACTTAGAGGGGAGGGGTGAATTAGTTACTATTAAAATAAATCTCAAATCCCTTAGATGTCAAAATAAAATAAACTCTAAAAACTATATACTGTTGATGCTCAGCAAACACACATAAAATGTTGAAACTCAATAAATACTAAATATGTGCAGTAAGTAGTTAACATGCAAATCTTAGATGTTATCTATGATTAACATCATCTTAACTTAGATGCAAGCACATAAAAGAAAATGGCATGAACATGTTTAACACCAGGATTTAACATGGAAACTCAATCTAGGAAAAATTACCAATTGCAACTAGTTATTATTTTCACTCTTCTAAAGTGAGCCCTATTAGAAGCCAACCCTATTAAAGGTTATAAAACATATTGTTAGGTGTGACCCTATTAGAGGATTTAATCACCCTATTAGGAGTGGCCTTGTTAGAGGTCTTTAGATAATTCAATAGAACTACCACCTTGTTAGAGGTTTTACAAATAGCTATTAAGCCAATTTTGTTAAGAGATTTAGATCAATGCTACAATGGTTAAAGAGTAACAATGAGATGACCTAATTTCAATGCAACTAAATTGTTGATTACAGATCTCGATTCTGGCTTTACTTGATCCTTCTTGATCGAATTTTTTTTTTGCTTCACAAGGATATTATGCTTATCCTTTTGATTCACTTCCTTACTGCATCATTAGATCTTCAAAATCATCTATGCATTCACATTCTTACACACTTAAAAATTCTCAACTTGACCTTATACTTAAATTATTCATGTTGTCAAGTCAGCTCATATACAACTTAGAATAATTAACATTCATCTCCTTAATCGGCTAGAACCAATAGATAAATCAATTAAGCTTAATATGCCAAAACAACAAAATTATTCATTAGCTAACCTTATTCAGTAGACACTAACTCAAAAATGATTTTTCTGTGTTAAGTTAACACTGCATATTCACGAAGATCCTTTGGTAACCAAGTGAGCTCAGTTAACAATGGTTCTATCCAACATTTCCTTCATTAACCGAGTGAGCTCTATTAACACTCATCTTTTGTAGACTTTCCTTTGACACCTGAGTGAACTTGGTAGACACTACCTTCTAAACTAGACAAACATAGGAATGCTCAGTAGACATAAAAAACTATCTTCACTGCTCGAGTGAGCTCAGCATGCACTGACTGATAATGATATGACATTTGTGTAACATCAAGGAGAATACATAATTAATCAGTTGTATCCAACACAAGGATGTCCATTTGGGCTCATAGTGCTCTGAAAAATAGGTCCCCCTAGATCCAATGCAAAACACTTCTAAAAACTTAAACCCTCTAAAAGACAAAACTCAGATCTGAAAATCGATGCCAAATATCTCACGAAAAGAATAGGGACATGAAGATCTAAAGCTCTGATACCATGTTGAAGTTGATGAAAGATCAACTCCACAACTCCCAAGAATCACCTACATGCAAACACATATCACCAAAAGAGAGAAGCAAAAGCTATGGAGGTTGGAATTTCCAGATTCGCAAATGAGACATTCTTGATGAGAAAAAAAAGAGATTGATATTATCAAAAGTGAATTGGTTAATAATTACAAAGAGAGATCATCTTTATAAAGGAGATTGAAACCCTAAAAAGGTCTAACCTAGGTTGCATCATAATAATTAATAAAATAATTAATTATTAGATGCCTAAAATTTAGCTAAGCAAACTAGAGTTAATTAGGAAATATCTAATTACTCTAACATCAACCACTACCACCACTCCATGCTAAAGGATAAGATCATTTCTTCTAATGCTATTGATTGCCTCTAGAAGAAGGACACTTCCAAGTTCCTATTTCTACTTGTTCCCTAGTTTTGTGTGCCTTTGGACCCAGATGGTGCATGTCCACTAGCAGATGCACCCATAAAACCACTGTGTCCCAAAGTAACACTATGCTCCACAAGAATATCTTGATGAACCATGTTCTTAAGGGTCTTAGGCTATAAAACCTTCAAAACCCCAATGAAATGGTTTTTCAAACCCTGAATGAAGTGATGTACCATTAGTGGTGAATTGTCACTAATTCTTGCATATGGCATGAGCTCATAAAACTTTTTCTCATAATCCACCATGCTCATGTTAAATTGCCTCAAATTATGCAACCCATCTACCCTCTCCTAGTGCCACTATTCTAGTAAGAAGTGATCAAAAAAGTTTTCAAGGAACAACTCCCAAGTAATAGTATTGATGTCCTTATTTTCACTGATATTCCACCATGTGGCTACAAAAATTTCAAAATGTGTGATGGCATATCTTGCTTTGACATTGGATTCAAAGTCTCACATCACTAAACATATGTCCAAGGCAATCAACCACTACTCTACATTGTAATCAGTACCTTTCTTGGTGAAGGGTTTAACTTGGCTCGCTATAGGTCCCTCATCTACGCGACCTTGGCCAACCTTTTCCTATCACCATGAGGATCTCCCTGAGAAATCTTGGATCTCCACCTCTCCTCATTTCCAGCATAATGTGATTCCTCCTGATGAAGACCCTTTGGAGGAGGTAGGCACTTTAGAATAATCCTTATCATATGCCTCATATTATCCTCCTCTGAGTCAGCATGTTGCTCTCCAATGTCCTTCTCCCTGTTCTCTTCCCAAATAAGACTCTCTCTATGAGTCAGAGGAGGTCCATCATGTCCACCTCTACCTTGGCCAAAACTATAACCTGTAACAACTGATCTAGTCTCAAACACCATCCTCCTACAACATCCAAGAAAGAACAACAAAAATGCCCACAAAGTCAACAAAGGCATACTACCTTAAAGCACAATCATAAGAAACATGTTTTGAAAATCAATTAAGAGTTATCTAAGTCTGTATTTTTCTATGTTTAAGTATTTGAGTCTGAAGTTCAAGTTACTCAAATTGTAATAGATACATATAGTTATTTAAGTTTTGTTTAAGTTAACTAGTTGGTATCTAGTGGTGCTCCAATATACCCAAAGCTCTCAATGTAGAAACTCAAGCTTCGATACCAAATATAATGCCCCACTAGGGAACCCAAAAGAAATTAACCTATTATTTCACTAAGTTTGCTAAAAAAAAAATTTAAAGATTAAAACAACAAGAGATAACATTGTAGAAGCAATAACACACACACATACATAAGCAATACAATAATAGTTTAACCTATTTAATAAAATGTTAATTCATTTTAACCCATTTAATGAAATGTTATCACTTATTAATACAACTTACAATGGGTTATTGTTGGGTGTTAGTTTTGCATGAGGTCAATGACAGGAATCCATTGTGTAATTCCTCTCTTGAAAAGCAATCTTTTTAAGGATCCACTCCAAGGTTCAGTATTTGTCTTGTGAATTACCAAAATCTACTTAGTAGAAGATAAATGTGAGTGTTCACAAGGAGGCCTTTGCTAGTTCTAAAAAAACTCTTTTATCTTAGAATCAAAGTAAATATGTTCTCTATCTCAAAATATTACACCAAAAGAACAATATTTTTTGTATTTTTCTATTTTTCAATGAATGCAATTCTAATAATGCAGCTACTATGAGGTCCTATTCTAACAGGGGGTTCGTAAAGAAAATAAAAAAAACTGAAAGAAAATAATATGAAAGTGAAATAACCTAAAATCAAAATTCTTAAACGGACATAAGCTATAGAACACAACATGCTGCAAGTTAAACCTTCAAAGAAATTAGTAGGAAACCAATGAAAATAGGAGCAGCACTTCCTAGAATCCACTAATGCAATCATTGGTGAGAATATTTAACAAATCGAATGATGTTTCACTCTTCATCAAATCGCAAGGCCATAGAAAGTGTGCTCATGCAAGATGAAAAGCTATGTAGACACAATCGAGTGATCTCTTCTCAAGCTCGTTACGTCAGTGAAATTTGTATATCTATAGAAAACACCAAAACTAAAAGATCACACAACTAGAAAAAATACAATAAACCTTTGGCTCAATCACAATATCATGAATAAAATTCACAAAACAATGACACATTTAGGAAAGAATGACTACACTCCAAATGTGAGCACCAAAAGCATAATTTTATTGCATAATAACGGCGGCCCTTGTTACATTTTACAATGGGGTATTTATAAGAAATTTTCCTCTCAATTTGTGTTGAGTGAGAGATATCTTGATGTAATAAAATGCTTTTAAAACATTTAAACAAACTAAATATATACAAACTGACAATCTAACCGGTGCTTAGAAGGACTTCATCCATATTTTATTCATTAATTGGATGCATGAACCCTCTACATGTCAAAAAAAATGAAAGCATGAGAGAGAAAGTAGGAGGAAGCCATCAGTCAAAGTGGAAGTGCATGGAGGTGCCAAAAATAGGAGCTAGCCCTTTACTAGGCATGTGTCGGAGTTAACTTGCCATCAAAATGTGCTCCCGATGTATGGAAAGTGTTATTTTTGGTACTGGCAATCACCTATTGGTGCACCTCTAAATTGTAGAGCTATTGACCTATAGACCTATGGATCTGCATGAAAATGCAGAGCTATGGACTTGCAAACCTGTAGAGCTGTGGACTTCAACTAGATCAAAATCTTGAATTTTTACCAAGTGTCAAAATTGAAAAACAGGCATCTGGGTTTTGTTCATCTTCATCCTAAAGCTATGTTTGGATGTTTGCCCTTGAATTTATCTATCATCTTAGTAATCTTAACAACATATATAAGATCCAAAGCCTCATACTTATCCTTAATCTTATGCCTATAGTTGTCCACCTCAATCCAAGTCTCTGCAAAATCTCTGAGTTTGGTGTCCAACTCTAATAGTGCTTCCTCTATCCTAAAGGCTTGTCTGATGTCTTCATAACTAGATGCTTCCTCTAAAGTCTTCCTAAAATTTTCCACAACTACCTCAACTGGGAACAACTTCTCTCATTCTTCATCTTCAAAAATTTCCAAGCATGCATCACTATACAACTTTTCTGCTTCCAAAATTTGCTCTCAGGCTTGGTCCTTGAGCCTATGTATCTCATCATGCAATGTTTCCATCACTTTATTTCCATTGGAAATCTTCTCTATCCAATCATCTATCAGGTCTAACTCTTCTTTGGTATATATATTAATCAAAATGTGGCACCTTTGCCCTTTTATGGCTCGTAGAGTTTGCAAATCTTTGCTCCATGCCCGTACCTCATCCATGATACTGAAGTCCTACCTCAAAATTGCCATGATCTTATCAACACTCTCTTGCATAGCATGCAACAACTTCAAACTTCATGTGATTATAGTGACAAATTTCTCCTCAAGTTTGTCCTGCCATTCCTGACAAGCTTTCAAAAATGGATTGAGTCGTACACCTTCCCCTTCTCTAAGGATGGTATTCAAAGTCTCCTTGGGGCATTCAAGATCAAGAGGACCAATAACTTTGACTAGATATCCTTTTAGGATCTCAACTTGCCTATGAAGTGTTCTAATTTCAATCTCATCCTATTCCATATGCCTGAGAACCTCTTTGACTCCCATAGTCATCATCTATCAAGATGTATCCTGTGTAGGCTTTCCCAAAATAACATCTTTCACTTCATAGTCCTCAAGACTAACAACTTCTGCATCTGTACCTTCAGAAGGGTGAGCCACTTGTGCAAATAAGTCATGATTTTGTATGGAAGTGATGAATGAAAATGGTGTTGCATCATGTAATGGGGACTCGGGCTTGTTCAAAATATCTGCAATATCACAAATGTCATCCTCTGAAGCACGAAACTGATGCTTGGCACTTCTCATTATTTCTTTCTAAAACCATCTTGGGATATGTCTCTCTACAACTGGATGATGAAGGGATGTGTTCAACTACCTTCTTCCCTTTATCACTCTTGCTTGGAGTCTCCTGTTGTGAGGACTCTTCTTCTGTAGTCTCGGTCTCTATAGATCCTATAGTTTGATCCTCAACTTCCTGAGAAGGTTGTTGTGCATATTCTATTATCTGTGCCTCTTTTGATACTTCATCAGTAGCCCTTGGCTTAGGTTTCTCTTGTAATGATGATTCCTTTTGAACATGTTCCTCCTCTAAACTTGGAGGTGGAGGAGTGACTAAACCCTTATCTACCATCATGACCTATGGTGGAGATGGAGGAGTGAAATGAGGACCTTGTGTTTCTGGTGGCATCTGCATCCAATCTTGCTATTGAAGTTCACTTGTAGGGGTGTCTCTGATGTTATCTCCAACTAACTCCATACCCATAGGCATGAAATCAAAATCTAGGATGAAGAGAACATCTTCACCTTGCTCCCTTTCCTCATTCACCCATCACTACACTTCATCTTCTGAAGAAGAGAGTTCTACAAGTTCTACTTGGGTGGATGGCAAGGTACTCATGGAACTCTTCCTTTTCTCCAATTTTGTGGCTTTTTCCAACCAAGTTCTCCTTTGTAAGGGTACTTGTTCTTCCTCCTCATCTAATTCTTCCTTTGGATTGGTCTTAGGAATAGATGGATTAGGCACTAATCTTTTACAGACTCCTTTCCTCTTATTCATTCTAACCTTGATCCTCTTTTGTTTCTATGGAACAATAGGAGAAGCAGGCTCTTCGTGCACTGGAGGAATGGAGGTCTCTAGAATTTCTCCCTCTTCTTGTTGACTTGACAAAACAAGAGGTAATGGAAATCCAACTTGGATATGAGAAGCTCCACCATCCTGGGGTTCTTGCAGACTCAATTCCTATTGCTGGGAAGGGACCTGTTCTTCAACATGCTCTATCTGAATCCTCTGAGGAGAGGCTCTCTTCCTCTTTCCCATCCTCTCTAAAGGGTGGTAGTATCCTACTAGATGATCAAGCTGGTAGACTATTTCAAGCCTGATAGGAGACTGGAGCACAAAGATAGGAACCATGACTTTCCTTCCCTTACCCCTTTTTGAGTGAGCATGTGCATGGAAGATCACTATATCTAGAATTGGATCAAGTGGAAAGGATTTCTTAATCCAATTCTTTGTCATTCGAATGACATGTCTTGCTCGATGATTAATATCATCTCCTTCCTCTCTATCAACTTCTACATTTGGAATGGGTCTCTCACCAAATTTATCTGTATTGAATAGAGGATCCAGTAGTTCCTTGGAGTCATGTAGCCTTATCTCATTAGGGATGGTCAAATGGAGAGCCTTTTTTGCTAGATACAAAGTCATCCTACAATAGTCTCTGATGTGGACATCATAGTCATTTGTGGCATTCATCCAATGATCTTCAATGGCATCCTCATGATAGAACTCCTTTCCTACTAGGTTTTCCACTTTACCAACATTGTCGAAGAATGGCCAAGGAGAGTTATACTCTTCAAGAGGGTAGTTCTCCCATTCCTACTCGAAAGTTGGGATATCTTGCTTTCTCTTCACTTGATATGCTCCTACTACAAAAGGCCAATCCCAAAAAGGTATTCATTGTCTTTTGATCCTCTCATAAGCTGACTCAATCTATCAGGATATTTCCATTAGGACCAACTTGTCACTAGGGTACATTGGGAGTTTCTTCAGATTGATAGATGCACCACCTACCTAAATGTATGTAAATGTCCTAAAATAGATGAAATATGCTCTGAGAGCTATGATCTATGCCTTGGGTTCCTTGGACAACCTCTTCCCATAATCCCCCTCTATGAATCGAATGATGGCAAAGATGAAGGCATCATTTACAATCCTATACTCTTTTCTCTGTGGTGAGAGCTTTTTCTTCACCAACTGAAGATAGACTATATATGGCCATGCATTAGGGTCCTGCATACTACCTTTCTTGTAAAACCTGGGATAGCTCGTTGCCCTCGCTGCAAGTAAGTACACCACATGGGAAGTCATATAGAAGTTGACCATGAATGGAGTGAGCTGACATGTTGCAAGTAAGCCCATGACTCTGCTCAAAAGAATGATGGAGTATCTAATGTCATCCATCATGTATCCTTGAGTCATATCCACTTTTCTGATTGTCTTTCCCTGAGGTGGCTTCTCAATGAAGTACAAGGAATGTATGATGTTGATGGCCTCTTGGTGATGATCCTCATACCATCTTTCAGCTGCTTTGTAGGAGAGTTGGATGAACTAATCAACTCTAGGCAGATGAAAAACTCTCTCGATGTTGTTAGGTCACAAATCCAAAACTACTTCTTTGGTGATGCTCTTAACTACCCTCTCATTAGGAACAAAATGCCGAGATAGGGTCATGATCAACTCAGCTGACTGTACTGATAGAAGATGTGACGCTGCATTCACTAATCTGGATCGAAATAATGCAGACCTCAAGGATGACCTTTCTATTGGACAGTTGCAAACTCTCAAGAATTCTCCCAAGTCTATTTGTATGAGGTCCATGTCTTTGATCTCAGCATAGTCATCATGTAATCTTGATTTTGGGGTCACACCTTGAAATTTGTAAATAACTAGTTTTGTTGTTGATCCAGATGTGGACGCCATTTGAGTGTGTTACCTACACATCACAAGAAAGAAAATATGATCAGTCATTAGATAGCGAGAAAAATACAAGTGAGAAAAAAAAGGTCCCCCTTGGAGACTTATTCATTTTTTATTTGAAAACTTATTTTATTATTTTATTTGAAAACTTTTTTTTTTAAATTAATTTTTTCCTTTAAAAAAAAAAATAAATTTATTATTAAAAAAAGTCATCCCCATGAGTGCGTGGTGCATGAAGGTGTGTGACATCGGGCGTGTGCACCGAGGTGCATGGGACTGAATGTGAGTGTGAGAACACACTGCGCTTAGCCTGCGACTACGAGCGACACTGCACTCGGCATGCAGTGCCAAAGCATATTGCGAGAGGCATTGCGCTCAGCTTGCGATACCATAGCGCGCTGCACGTGGCACTATGGTCAACCTATAGCGCACAACGCTTGTGCCAAGGGTGCACGGCCCACGACACTCACGCTGAGGGCTCTACATGGGCGACACATAGCACCAAGGGCGCGTGCTCATGGCGTGTAGTGCCAAGGGCGCAATCGCACACGCTCAACCAAGTGCCCTGGCGGGGCGGGGGGGTCTCTTCACCAGCTCCCTCCTTTGCTCTCCCATAAAAATGAAAATAAAATAAAGAGGGAGGGAGGGTTTTATAGCCTTCTCTCCCTCTTGTGTAAGATGTAAAGTGCACCGCGCCTAGGCACACGCACGCACAGGTGAGGGGGTGAATGAATTTTTATTTTTATTTTGTGTTTTTTCAAATTAATATTTCAACTCTAAGACTAACTTAAAATAAATTTTTCTTCTCTCGACTCTTGAATCGTGAGTCGAAGAGTCAAAAAAAAAATTAGGGGGTCCCCATTCTTGGCAAGGAATGGGGTGTGTGTTGTGAATACCACAATAGTTACCTAGGTAGCCTCTTTAGTGCTCTGACATCCATTGCAAGCCACTTCCCAATATACACATAGATAACCTACACTAAGCTCATAAAAAGTATATCTCATAAAATCACAATATTCACCTCAGTCCTATATAAGAAACTAGAAACAAACAATAGATAACTAATTGAAAACTCATAGGTTACACCAAGAAAATTACAATATTCACCTCAATCCTATACAAACAACTAAAAAGAACCAATAAATAATTGATCGAAGAGCTTATCATAGAAATATGTTAATGTATCACAATGGTTGGGAATAAAAAAGATCGTGACCAAATAACATTGCATAACATCATCATAAACCAATCACTTCCCAAGCCTCTAGTAAGCATACGTAACTAGTCAAAACTAGGTTTATCCCAAACCCCAACATGAAATAAAACATAACATCTCATCAAGTAGTTAAAACAAGTGTAGATATTTAACCAAAGATATCTCAATGTGATAAAGTTTCCAATTTTAGTTGGATCAAAACTAAGTTTCATTTTCATTGTTTTAGGATTCATATTTTACTACTGAACTATGTATTACCCTCTCAGTTCAATGAACAAATATCCAATCGAAAAATGTCCTTTTAAACAAAAGTCAAAATACAAAGAGACTATTTTGTTACTATTTAATAATTATATCTAATTATATTAAATATCAATCATATTTAATTAATATTTAAACAATAATCAAAATTCATATACAATTAAATTTAATTTAAATAATATTTAATTAGACTAATTCTATTATGTATTTTTTAAATTGTAACTTTTTTTAAAACTAAAAAAAAATACTAATACTAAATTAATTTAATAACATTTACATTATATATTTTAATTACTGAATTAATTTAATAATGTTTTAATTATATATTTAATTATTATAAATATATACATATTATTTTACTTTATTTAATTTTTTTAAATATTTTTTTTTTTAAGTTTTAAATTATAATGTCAAATTCCCTAATTAAGGCGTGGGTTGTCGCATGGCCCTGGTTGCCTTGGCAACCTCAGTTGTCACGGTAGTCCTTGACCACATGACAGCCTTGGCTACCATTGTAGCCATGCATGCAAGAGGGGAGGAGACCACCAAATTTAATTTTTTATAATTTTTTTTGTTTTAAATGAGTGATTTCCAAACAAATTTCAAACCAAGTACAAAAATGGTATTATTACAATAGTAATAAATTATTATTATTTATTGATAAAAAGTCGAAGCCATTAATTTATATATTTATAATTTGATAAATGACATACAAAATCCTTTGTTCAAGCGAGCACTGGTAGGAAAGAATGTGAAAAAAAACCTTCAGTCTTGCTCGGGACCATAGTCCTATATTATTACAAGATTAAAAGGGGCATTCCCCAATTTACAAAGTCTCAACCTTGGAGATCTTTATACCTATAATACAAATAACTTTGTTACGTTAAGTTTATCATTATCTTTCTATCATTTTGAATTTTAATGATTTAAAAGATGAATATTGAACTACATTTTGTTAGAAGAGGGATCCTTCTGGGGAAAGAACAACTATTTCCATATAAGTCAGCGCATGAGTGGGAGAGAGTACTGAAGCTAGTGCTTTGTTATAACCCTTTCAATGACCTACAAATTTAAAGGAAAATGCAGCTATGCTATTGTATATCTTAAAATGGAAGCTCTTCCATCTTGGCAGGTTTAGCACCCTCTTTTAGTACATTTATCATGATATATTTACATTTAGGATAGATTTTGCACTTGATTCCTTCATTTTAGGTGAAATTAGGGTTAGGATCTCAAAGATTCTGCTTAGTTTCCCTCCTTTATGGCTCTATTTTCTAGGTAGTACTTAGGAATAGGTCCTCCTAGCCTTCATCATATTCATTATAATATTTTGTGAATATTATTGGCATTCAGTCCTATTCTGATATCATTTTTAAGTTTTCAAGTATCCTGAGGACTTTATGCTCTAGTTGGGTTTTGACCCCTAGTTCGACCTTGACCTAGAGCAAGGTCGACCAAGTCAACCCAAACCTAGGGTAGGGTTGAGGTCATCCATGACCTAGGTTAGGGTCAAGGTCAATCTTGACAATCTTTGGGATTTGATCCCCCTTTTCAAATTTTGGTCTTGGAGGGTCCCAAAATCAATGTCAGCCTTTTGGATTTGATTGTGGAAGGGGTTTAATTCAAGATTTGTTTAATTATTTTCCCTCCTTGGTTATTGTGATTGGACCACAATTCAAGGTGAAATTTGAATTATGGGTCCTCACATTACTCTAGGAGCCTCACCTTGAAGCCTTTATATAAAGACCCTCATTTGCATCTATCTACAACTAGAGAAGAGAAGAGAACAACTAGAATCAAGAGAATATGCTACCAAGATGCAAGATTGTAAGAGAATGATATAGAAGATAAATCTATTATGGATATCAAGCATTTTTATACTATTGTGAACATCTATTTGGAACAAGAGAGATCCAATCTTCCTTGATCCACCATTATCGATATTCAAGCATTCAAAGATACAAACATGGGGTAGAAATTATGGATTATGAGTTTGGTAGGAGTACTTTAGCCTTGGGGGCTTGGTATGCTTTCTTATCTTATTCAATTTTATATGTTGTTTTCTCATACATATATATTCATGCTAAGTTTTAAATCTAGTAAATTAAATCTTGGCATTACACATTCAATATACATAGACATTCTATTATATCTAGTTATTCGTGGTGTTGGCGCTAAAAATTGCATGGTCAATTTTGAGCACCATTGAAAAATTGAGCCCTATAAACGCTTTTAAATGACCTTGTACATGGCTATCAGTTTGTACCCCACTGTTGAGTTAATGCATAAATGGTGTTTAATGTTTCTAACTCCTTCCATTCAG
Organism: Cupressus sempervirens; assembly: GCA_028749045.1. Taxonomy (NCBI): domain Eukaryota; kingdom Viridiplantae; phylum Streptophyta; class Pinopsida; order Cupressales; family Cupressaceae; genus Cupressus; species Cupressus sempervirens. Next base: position 65,556,802 of record CM053787.1, on the reverse strand, counting down.
TGTGTCTACCTGTTCCATGAAGTTAAATTGACATCTCGAGTCATTTGGCAAAGTATTGTTTTGAAGCAAATGTCAAATCTGCATTTTCACCAAAGTGTCAAACAGCGACAGGAGGCCTTGTTTGCATTTGAATATCTTGCACCCAGAAATGTTTCTTGGTTTTCCACTTTGGAAACATCTAGTGTCCATACTCAAGAACCTATGTTTTAAATTTCAAGTCATTTTGAGTTCGTTTGACTAGGTTTTGAATCCCTCAAAGTTGGTCATTTAAATTTTCATGCTGATGCACATTGCACAAATTTTGGGAAGCCCTGTTTGAAGTGCTCTAACTTTGACCCAGTTGATCCAAATGTTGAAATTTCTTTTGCGTTGTATTTTGAATGTCAGAGACTTGTCATGTTTCAACTTTTAGCTCTTGACAAATCCGTTCAATTAGTTTTCAAATGTGATTCCAAATGGAATTTCTAAAGTTTTACTGGTGTTAGTATTTGCAGATTGATTGGAACCCCTATTCATGATGTAATATCTCCTGATCCATGATAGGTTGAGTTGAATGGATTGTATCCCTGTGTTTTCCTCTTAAAATTCTTTAAGTGTGCTATTTTTTAAGTCCTAACAAATCCGTATGCACACTTTTTGAGGTCAATTCCATTTGCAAAAATCGCTTTGTCATTGTTCCCAGTTTGCAAAATTTTGTGTAGCCCACTTTGAACGTCCATCATTTGCGCCCAGTTATTCATCATGATCCCAAATTGCATACTGTCCTCATAATAGAGAACCAATGTCTCAATTTTCGTCTTCCCATGTGCTCATTTGCCCAGTTTTCAAAGCCAAATCCAAACCCAGTTTGTTGTTTTCTAACCTGTTTTATTGTAGGTAAATCTGAGAAGGAAATTTTGATAGTCAATATCTTTTGAATGGAAATTCGTCATGAGACGAGATTTCACAGGGTTGAATTAAGTAGAACAAAGAGCCAGTGTGTCAAATTTCAAAGCTTGATCAGGTGATTTGGTCAGTTTCTAAGGCCAGTCAACAGACCTCCTAGCACAAAATTGACAAGTTGCAAATTATGTAAAATGAGCCTCAAATTGATTGTTTAGCAGGTGAATTTTATTCCAGTTAGTATCAGATGTTTTGAAGATCAGTTTGAAGAGTCAGTTGCTTGGAAACGAAAAAAAAATTAGCCGAACCCACTTGGGGTCCGACTAATCTACATCAACTTGTTAAGAATGGTGTCTCTTGCAAGATCTATGGAGTGGCAAATGAGTATGGACGGGCTGGCCTTGACACTTTATAGGCACATATTTCTTTGGTTGGATTTAATCATATTTAAATCATATTCCTTTAGGTTATATGAGTCTAGTAAGGTACACTATGTTGTCATTGGACCACTTGAAGCAAATAAGACTTGTTCTTATTGGTCTAGAAGGAAATAAAAGGAGTCACGACAATCTACATCAATAAGAAAATGTCTCCATACGTCAGTGTTAAGAAGACTCAATCCAACGCATTGAAACCAAAATGAGCACTCACGCAATTGACAAGGGATTCACTTCATATCACACCAACATAGTAGAGAAAAGAGTCTATGCATGTAGATGCTAAAAGAACCAATGCTAAGCAAGAAACCACACAAAATGGAGACGCCTATTCAAGAAAAATCCATAGTTTTTATAATAAAGCCACCAGTCTCAAAGGAATAGCACAAGAGATAACAAATCATGCCAAACAGAGGCAAGAAGGCATAGCCCACGCAAGAACAGAGAGACCACGGGCAGTTAGAAAGAGGCACGCTATACAAGGGAGCCCGTGCCATAAAAGAAAGAGGGAAGCCATCCAACGCGTGGAAGGAATAGAGAGCCGCTGAGGAAGGTAGAAAAATGGCAATAGAATTGACACAATTCTTTAGTTTTAAACCATAACCAAGCGTAGGGGCTCATTAAATGAAGAGTCAACGTTGTCAAAGAGGCAACCAGCGCCAAAAAGGGGGTAATCACACAGAGGCGTCTCACGTAGGGGAAACAAGGATCCTGTCCATGCATGCCAAAGTAAAAAAATCACGGGGGGGCTTGACCAGTATATTTTAATTCAGAGAGGAGCCATTTTTGGGCTGAAGAGGCAGTCAATGAAGAACACACAGGAGCAATTTGCAAAGTAGAAAGCCGACCAGCAAGCAAATGTAAGGAAACCAACTCATGCAAATAGAACAGGGAGACCACAGTCCGTGGCATAAGGAAAATAAAACTTATTTCAATGGAAGCAAAGAAGCATTTTATGGAGATTTCATTGACTGTGCCTTATCCCACATTGACTGTGGGAAGGCATCTTGAAGTTTTTAAATACAAAAGGTCACACATAATGAGATGTCCAAAAGAGAGTGCCTTTTGAAAGGCAAGGCCGCTAGTTGTGATAGGGCCTGTCAATGACATCAGCAGGGTCTAACAAAACAAATTTTAATCAAAAGTGCATTAAAGCTAATGTGGTAGGAGATGAACACGATCACGCCACGTGGTGGATCAAACAAATCTCACATACCTGCAAAAAGAAGTTGCACCCAGGATAAATAAAGCAGTAATATAGGAAGCTTCCATGTGGCAGTGGGTCTCGCATGTGTGATGAGATGGCGTTATAGAGCAAGTTCAGGCAGGAGTCACCAGATCGTGACACGTGTCATGATATGACGAGTGATGCTTTCTCACAATATCAAGATGCACACTAGGTAAAAAATGTGGGAAAGCGAGATTGTGACACATGGCATGGGTCTCGGTGGCACTGATGTGGCATCTAATGCAGAGGTGGGCCAATCAAACAGTGCCACGTGGCACTAGTAAAATAGAGGGTTGACCATGGATTGGAAAGAAGGAGAGAATTTGAAGAGTTAAAAAATCATTTTTAATTTTTTTCCCTTTAAAAAAAGGAGTTTGCACGTCAAGTTTTAATTTCAAAAAGGGGTCATTTTATATAGTTTTGACCTTTGGACATTTTAAATTTTTCAAAAATTTAAAATCTAAAGGATGTGCAAACATGATTTTTATAGCAAAGGGAGACTTTTTCAAATTAAGATTCTGGGGGCTTTCGGTATCGAAAATGGGCACTTCAATATACCATCGAAACTAGAACGAGATGAACTTTCTGATTTCGTAGTTAGATTTTGCATAGAGTGCCATTGGTTCCTACTACAGGGGGTTTTCTATCAAGTGCTCAAAATGGTAACTATTTTTAGTTATGAAAGTTCAGAATTGAATTCTAATGAAGTAATGACTTGAATGGGTTAAAGAGACAGTGAAAATGCAGTTGGGGTCACTTTCACTTAGTTAAAAATGAAGTTTTCACCAGTATTTTCATGGGGCAATCAGATATTTTGGTGATTCAAAGAATTTCATCATTTGAACTAGGATATTTGCAAATGAAGTGCAGATAATGATGAAACAAAAAATCAGATCAAATGGTGGAGAGATGAAAGAGGTTTTTAGTTGCACAAGATGGAATTCTAAATGGACACTTGTCGTCTTTAGTTTCAATCCAAGAATTCATCTCCTTGCTATATTATTCTTTCTTTCTTTCTTCCATTTGAGAGGTTCCATTTTTTTGTTACTGAGAAACCATTGTTGGTAGGAAATTTGTAGTCATTCTGTGAGACCATTTCTTTGGATCTAGAACTGTGATTCCACCTTCATTCTTCAGCATTTTCTCTTATGTGAATAGCAAGTGTAAAGATAATACAGATAGTTCTGAGATGTTAGGTTGTTTCATGTTTTGATTTCATGCATCTGAATGTATATTTTCAAAGAAAATGAATACATATGAGCAGTAATGTCACTAGTTTCATTTTGTTTCTTGTCTCCTGTCTCAGCAATTTGTAAGTCTTATGTGGTTTTGGAACAAAGATCTGAGACCCATTTGCATCCCATTTAGGTTGTACGTTTGATGTATTTTGCTATTGGACCAAAGGGACAATTAAATGCTTGATATGTTTAACAAGGTTACTGGTTACTTGAGAAGGATATTTTGTGAGAACGAGATCTGAATGAACATTGATGTCTAAATCACAAGGTGATTAGATAGATCTGATGTCTGGGTACATGTAATATTGTCCTAATATCATAGATGTATGCTTTGAATTCATGGAATTGCCCAAGGGATTAGGCACTGATTAGTTATAGGATCACTTGTTATACTTCTACATGTTTGAGGATTTGTTGAACATCAACATCAATAATCAAATGCTTTTCCCCTTTCATGTTGAAGAGCTATAATAGAATGCCCCCACTCAACTTATGAGGTTCCTAGTGTATATGAGCAATGTTAGTATGCTAATAGAAACCAAATTTAAATAAAGCTTCTACAAACTAAACAAAATTCATAAACTTCAAGATAGACTAAGATGAGCTCTCAATTGAGAATATGAGCCATTAATGGGCTCTCTCAATGAGAAGCTCTCTTGTTGAGTGGCTTTGTCTAAATAGATAGGATGTATGCTCAAGCTTATGCTTCAAATGGAGTTGGAATTTGGGTGTGAGTGTACAGTTTTGATGTAAAATGGCTTCTTAAAATGGCATTATGACTTTACTTCATGGATTGTGTTGTTTTGCAAAGGGGAAGGATCCAATTTATAGGCAAGAGGCTTGAGGGATTGAGGGCTAAGATGCAAGGATGGGGAAAAGCTCATGGAGGGCTCAGATTGCATGAGAGTAGAGCACATGGATTGTGCTTCCTTATAGCCAATTAGGGAGTGACACATGTCATAGGGTGAGAGGATGGAGGAAAGGGGAAGGATGAGTCAACAAAGGAGGCTCAAGGGATAAAATCTTAAGAGCAATGAAAGGGATTGGAAGAGTCATTTATGGCCTATTGGGCCTCATAAAGTTTTATGATTGGAATATTTTGAGGGAGATGAGAGGAATTTCGACTTGGGCTTGATTAGGAAGGTTTTAAGCTTGCTTAGGATTTTGCAAATGATTAGAGGATGAATTAGGATGGTTTAGGATTAGCTTAGGGATAGGCAAGTGGATGGCATTTAATGAGGGTGGGTGAAGGAGGAGATATTTGTTAACTTTGGCTTGGGTTAGTAAGTCTTAACCCATGTTTAGGAAATGTGACAAGGTTAGGAGGGGATTAGGATTAGGTTTAAAGACATCTTCTAGAAGAGTCTAGACTTTGGATGAGGATAAAGACTTTCTAGAATAGTCTAGAACTTCCTAAGATGAGGATGAAGACTTTCTAGAAGAGTCTAGAACTTCTTAGGATGAGGATAAATTAGATTTTTAGGAAATAAATAAAGTTTTATTTATTTCAAGGGTTTGGGTTGAGGAGATATTTATTAAAACTTTTTTAATAAACATGAGGATTAATATTTAATCTTAATTAAATATTTTGAGTTGGGATTAGGGGTAGGAAATGATGGGATTAGCCTTTAATCAAAATTAAAGAAGGATTAGAAGATTTTGGAAGAGGTTAGTGGTCTTAAGTAAATTGGCCAAGTTTTGGGCAAAAAATAAATTTTTTATTTATTTTGGGTTTTTTGGTCAATTTATTAATTAAATAATTAATAAATAAGCAAATAATGTTTAAATAAGATTTAAACATTTTTGGGAGGGATTCCTTAATTAAATATTTTTAATTAAGATAAAGGGATTTAATGGCATAAAAATTAATTAATTAATTAATGATGATGTCATCAGAAATTTTTTCAAAAAATAAAAATACTTTATTTTCTAAAAGATTTAGGTGTCTACATTTTGCCCCTCTTTGATGTGATGCCGCAAGTGGCATGGCATCAAAGATAAGAAAATAAGATGCCCAAGGCTAGAGCAGAAAAGGAGAGAATGGACTGCGAGATGCCCCCTCAAGAAGGCAATGGGGAGAGAAAGCGAGGCTTGACGGCTTCTTGAAAAGTACAAGAATTCGAGCTGAGCAAGGAGACTCAGATTGGCTTAAGAAAAGAGGTTTAGTTAGCTCAAACTCTCACTATGGGAGAATGATAAAGGGAGAATCAGAGGCACAAGAGGAAGCAAGCTTAAGACCTCAGGGATTGCAGAGGATCAAGGAGCAGAGCACTATAAAAAGGAATCCAAGATAGGGAGATGGATGATGGGATGTTAAAGCTCAAAAGATGAGGCTTGGTGGATTGATTGGATTGGTGGATCCCTAAGACTAGGATTGTGGATCCCTAAAGCTAAAAGTGCAGATTGATTCAAAGAGATACTGATGCATAAGCTGGGGTAGGAGAGAGAGATGCTAGATATGGATGGGCGATAATGGAGATGAAGGGAAACCATTGAAGCTTTTTTTTGAGCAGGGGGATACTTCATAGAGAAGTACCACCATGTAGTTGAGCACTAGATTTTCTATAGGACTATTGGTTAATTGCCAAGGTTACCAAGAACGTCAAGGCCATGTCACCAACCGTCCAGAGGACTGACTGACTGACTCAAAAAAAAAACACAAGGATTGCCCCAACATCACACATGAATCCCAGAGGAAGCAGCATGGAACCGACACTGGGTAACCCACAAGCAGAAAAGAAAAATAAACAAAAGCCCTGATCAAGACCTTACGCTCAGATTGCCCCATTCGCAATATACCATGATATGGAAGATCGTGGCAACCTTGAGGAGGGAACAAGGAGATTGCTTGGAAAAGATACTTCAAGACCCAAAAGGAAAGATTCCAAATCAAAAGAAAGAGAAATCCAAAAGAGAACCATTTTCCAATGAGATGGGTAGGATGAGGTACTAACGGACCAAGATCAGACATGTGGAAAGCTATATCCTGCAAGCATCTATCAGAGAGCACCTAAGCTGGTGGATTTTGGATGAGTGATGTGTCTGGCAAGCTGAACTAAGAAGGATAACACTTTGGTGACAGGAGATCTAGCTACAGGATGCATTGGCATAGCTAACCAAGAGTTGTTTGATGTGTGCAAGATGTTGATCAAGGAGGAACTGACACGAAAGCTGGATAGATACAATGGTACTAAGCTAAAGAGGATGTACAAGCTGACAGACCAAGATATGTTATAAATGTACAAGGTTGTTCATGTTTTGTTTTTGTGAAATGGAAATATTTTTGAAGGTTGGGATGTCTATAATAGTTGATAGGTGGATAGGTAGATGGTTTGTGAAAAGTTTAAGGAAAATGAGATTCTTTGTGTGCATGTAATAGGATACAAGCTAGGATACAAGATTTGGCATATAATACAAGCTGGAATATGGTACAAGCTTTGGACAAGATTTGGATATAAAGGCTATGGTACAAGGGATGATACAAGACCAACAAGCTGGGGTACAAGATTTACAAGCTGAGGTACAAGATTTACAAGCTGTATAGGAGGTATTTATAAGCTTCATTAGATTTTGGATATTTGTTTGGAACACCAAGGGAACAAGCAGGTATTTTATGGGATGGTGAGTGGATAGATGAGGGATAGGATAGTGATAGATAATGGATTAGTGTTAGTACACAAGGCACCTAAATTACCAGGTTTTCACCAAGGTACCTATCCAAGGTGCTTGAATTGCCAAGTTTTCACCATTGGACACTTATTTCTCTTTACTATTTTTTTGTATTTTTCAAAAGCTGGGTATACCAAGTATCTTCAAGCATAGAACTTCTTGAGATGAATGATGTTAGTAGGATCATTCAAGAGTTCTCCTTCCGGTGTAGATAGCTGATAGGCTCCGGAGCCAAAGGAGGCAATGACAACATAAGGACCAAGCCAGGTAGGTTCAAACTTGCCTTTCTTTTCTCGATCAACTTGGACTTTCATATTTTCTTTGAGGACCATGTCACCCGACTGAAAGTGTCATGGAAGCACCTTCTTGTTGAAATTCCTTTTGAGACGAGTTTGATAAACTGTGAGATGATCATAGGCTTGTTCTCGCTTCTCGTCTAAGAGATCTGGCTGGGTGAGTCTGGCTACTCTGTATTCTTCATCTCATATTTGCCCTTGCAAAGATATGTGCAAGGAGGGAAGTTCAACCTCTATAGGTAGTACCACTTCAGCACCATAGACTAGGAAGTATGGAGTTGTTCCTATGGATATACAAAAGGAAGTTCGATAAGCCCATAGGGTAGGATTAATCTGTAGGTGCCAATCGTGACCATAATCATTGACAACTTTCTTTAGAATTTTGAGGAGGGTTTTGTTAGTTGCCTCTGCCTGGCCATTACCTTGTGGGAAATATGGGCTAGAAAAGTGATGATGGATGTGGAGGGGAGTGCATAATTCTTCCATGTTGATATTTTTAAAGTTACCTTCGTGGTCGGTGAAGATGGTGGATGGGATGCTGAAGCAACAAACAATGTGTTACAAGATGAACTTGGAGACCTAAACTCCTGTATCTGAGACTAGGGGGACTGCTTCCACCCATTTAGTGAAATAGTCTGTAGCTATTATTATCCATTTATGTCCATCAGATGAGAGAGGTGTGATAGTTTCAACTAGATCAAGGCCCCAACAAGTGAAAGGCCAAGCTGGTACAATAGGCTGTAGATCCTGTGCTAGAGCGTGCACAAGATTTGCGTGCTACTGACATGGGAGACACTTTTTGACAAAGTCATAGGAGCTTTCTTCAATGGTAGGCCAATAGTAGCCTACCCTAAGGATTTTTTGTGCGAGGACAATACCACTCGTGTGGGCACCGCAAAGTTTAGAGTGTACTTCTTTTAATGCCATTGCGGCCTCATTTTCATCTAAACATCGAGAGAGAGTATCATGATAACCCCGATGATATAGGGTATTGGCTATGATAACATAGCGAGATGATTTTTGGATGAGGTTTTGGCATTAGGTACGTGTGAGGTGAGGGGAGATGATACCATCTTTAAGGTAAGCGTGAATCTCATGGTACCAAGGGGATTGGGGACCAACCAAGATACAAACACAGTTTGAGTCATCATTCGCATAGGCAGGTGTGAGGAGCTGCTCGACTAAAAACTCATACTGCGTAACCACTTGGGGAATTTCCAAGAGCAAGTCGATAGTAGCTATAGCATCTACTACTTTGTTCTATATTCGAGGCACTTGTGTAAACTGAAGCTTTGTAAAATGCTGGGTTAGCTAATCAACTAGTTCTTTGTAGGGTAATAGCTTTTCATCTTTGGTTTGATATTCATTTAGGGCTTGCTTGATGATGAGTTGAGAATCACCAAAGATTTGTAACTCAGTGATATTCCATTCTACAACTATCTTTAATCCTACTATGAGAGCCTCATATTCAGCTATATTGTTGGTGCTAGGGAATTGTAGCTTGAAGGCTTTTGGAATGTAATCTCCTTGAGGTGTGACCAATAATATTCCTGCCCCTAATCCATGAGATGTATATGAGCCATCAAAATAAAGTTTCCATGGGGGCTATTCTTCAATTAGACAAATATGCTCATCTGAAAATTATGTGATCAAAGGATATGTATCTACTAGAGGCGCATTAGCTAGGTGATCTGCTATAGCTTGCCCTTTGATTGCCTTTCTATCCACATACTGGATGTCAAATTCACTAAGGAGCATAACCCATTTGGCCAAACGGCCTAAAAGTGTTGTTCTGAAGAGCATATACTTGAGAGGGTCGATCTTGGAGACTAGTTGGATGGTATGACTTAGCATGTAGTGGCGAAGCTTTTGAGTTGAGAAAACAACTACCAAACAAGCTTTTTCCATAGGCATGTAATTGAGTTCATAACCAACTAGGGTTCTACTGATGTAGTAGATGGCTCTTTCTCTTTCGTAGTCATCGAGCTGTGCTAGAAGTGCCCTTAGAGCAATAGGTGTTGCTGATATGTACAAGGTCACGGGATGACCAGGAATTGGTGGAACCAAGATAGGGGGATTGATGAGATACTGCTTGAGATGATTGAAGCTGCGTTGACATAAAGGATCCCACTTGAATTTTTCATCCTTCTTTAGTAAATGTGCAAATGGCGTACACTTATCTGCAAGATGGGAGATGAAGCATCGAATGGATTGAAGCTTTCCCTGAAGAGTGCAAAGCTACCGCAGTGTCTGGGGAGGAGGCATGTCTAAGATAGCCTTGACCTTCTTGGGTTCAATCTCTATACCTTGTTTAGAAACTATAAAGCCTAGAAGCTTGTCAGATGTGATCCCAAAGACACATTTCTTGGGATTCAACATGAGATGATATTTGGGTAACCTATCAAAGACTTTCTCCAGGTCAGCAAGATGATCCATGAAGTTGTGAGATTTAACTAAGATATCATCCACATAATCCTCCAAAATGCTATGGATAAGATCATGGAAAATGGCTGTCATAGCTCTTTGATAGGTAGCCCCAGCATTCTTTAGGTCAAAAGGCATCATGTTGTAGCAAAAGCTTCCCCAAGGGGTAGTGAATTTTGTCTTATGCTAATCCTCTTCTGCAATCTTGATTTGATTATACCCAGAAAATCAATCCATGAGGGACGAATTTCATGTCTAGTTGTAAGATCGACAATCATATCTATGTTGGGCAAGGGAAAATCATCTTTTCGACAAGCTTTGTTAAGATCTCTAAAATTAGTGTAGATTTTGATGTCATCGAAAGGCTTAGTGATGAGGACCATCTTGGAGATCCACTCTGAGTAGTCAATAGGTCAGATAACCTTAGCAGCTAACATTCTTTCTAATTTAGCTTTGACTAGTAATGCCACCTTGGGGTGCATTTTTCTAAGCTTTTGTCTAACGAGCTTGATCTTTGGATCGACTGCAAGATGATGAACTACAAGCTTTGGATCTAGTCCTGGCATGTCCTAATATGATCATGCAAATTGGCCAATATTTTCTCTTAAGACCTCAAAGAGGAGGTCAGCTTGGTCTTGTGATAGGGATGCAGTAATGTGAACAAGTCTGGGGATCTTTGAAAAATCGATGTTGACTTCTCTAGTATCATCAATTAGAATAGAAGACACCTCTGGTCGATTATCTTGAGAAGGAAATGCTAAATCCTCATGTTCTACTTGTGGCTCTAGATTTTCTTGCTAAGGGGCCCTCTTCACTACTTTAGCTAGTCCCGGATTCACCTTAGTTCTAGTTTTGGGTTTATCAGAACTAGGTTGGGGATTTTCTCCAAAATACCCCTTGGGATCTAGCTTATAGATATAGGTAGAATCTGGCTTTGTTTTCTTGTGAGGAGTTTCGGCTCCTATGAATCTTAGAAGTGCTTCCACTTATCTGAATTCATCAATGTGTACGACGCTTGGTTGGTCCCAATCTATGAGTTGTGGATGGGTGAGTGGTAGGTCAATGAAATGGATGGATAGTTCTTAGAGAACAAAGTCTCCCACAAAGATTTGGTCTGGGATATTTTCGTAGGCTTTCTTTTCAACTTCCTTAGGAATGTCTTTGATTTCGAAAAGGTCATGGTGAATGTTCAAAAAAGTGTGACCATCCGTATTGGTGCCCCCAGTTGTGGATATGCCAAAGCCAAGATCTGATTTCGTTTCCCACTTATGTGCTTCGATGGGGCACTGCATGCCTCTTTCCTCTGGTCCTAGACCACCACCTTGATAGTTTCATTTGTTAGTGATGAGCTTATGTTCTTGGGGATACTTCTGGCTAAAGTGATCAAGGCGTGCTTAATTTTTTGGAGCTGCATCCTTATGTAACCAATTGTTGATAGCTAGAGTGAGCTCCTTATGAAGAGGGACTTTCAAGGATACAAAGGTTGTTGGGCGAAACTATTTGTATCGAGGAGGTGGAATCTCCTTAGCTTTGTGATATGTTGGTCATCCATGGGCATGTGGATCAAGTGGGAGTGCCCCAACAGCAAATGCATCTGATAGACTATACTCTCCACAACCTTTGTTATTGATCTTCACGGTAGATAGGGTGGAGGCAAGGATGGTTTCTAGGTCATTACAAGTGTGGGATGAGTTGGCAATGGCTATGCTAATATCAATTCTAGGGCAATGGTTTGTATATGAAGCTTCAACTACATTGTAGTAAGAAAAGGGTTCTAGATCAGCATGGATGGTTACCTCAGTGCCTTGATGCAAAAATTTGATGCACTGATGGTAAGTGGATGGAACGGCTTTCATGGCATGAATTCGCGGGTGACCAAGGAGGATGTTAAATGGTAGGTTTAGATCAATAACATGGCAGAGTGTTTCTTGGATGACTAGCCCAACCTTGATTGGCAACAAAATAGTTCCTTCTGTGGTTCTTTCCAAGTTGTCGTAAGCTTTGATGGTGATAACCTCACTGATGATATCTGCCTCAGTATACCCAACTTGTTTTATGAATTTTAGGGTGCAAATATTCAAGGCTGATCCATTATCTATCATTACTCTTTTTATGGAAAAATTGGATACCATAATGCCTATGCGAAGTGGAAGGGTGTGATTTGGCTCGACCATGGGTATTTCGGTGGGTTTGAATGATAGGGCACATGAGGAGGATAGGTGTCCAACGAGATTACAAAAATTAGTAGCGTTGATATCTGAAGGGACATGGGATTCTATGAGAGCACTGTCAAGGTTATTTTTGTACATAGGACTAGTGCGAAGAAGGTCTAAAATGGAGATTTGGGCTGGCATGTTCCCAAGGTGTTCCAATATATTGTACTAGCTTTTTGATGGAGCTGATGGTGCTGGTGAAACTAGTGGGCCTATGATGTTAAATCGCACTCTTCGAGTGGTGACTGCACACTCATTGTTTGGTCCTTGGATATTGATAACATTGACAGAAGGCTCTTTCTTGGATATACAACCTATGAGGCTACCATAATCTATATAGGATGAAGTGTGGTCATTGTTCTTCCCATGTTGTTGGTTTGGCTAGCGGTTGTTGGTGTTGTTTTTGTTGGTTTGGATAGGTGCTTTTCCAAGATTTTGGTTGTTGTGAGGGGGAAAAGCATTTTGATAGATCTATAAGCTTACATTAGGAGAGGTTTGGGCACCAACGGTGATTTCTTTCCAATCAATGAGGTCCTGCACATAATCTTTCAGTTTCATGCATCTAAGGGTGGTGTGACCTTTTACCCTATGAAATTTGCAGTACTCATTGTCTTTGTACCATGCAACTTTGGATTGGCCTGGGTCAATTTGTTGGGTAGGAGGAAATTTGATGAGGTTTTCCTTAGTCAATTTCTCAAAAATGACATCCAATGGCTCACCAAGGGGTGTATAATTTCTAGGTGCAGGTTGGAACTTGGGCTTTGGTCTTGCAGCTATATTGATGGCATTAGCTTGATTGCTAGACCCTTGAAAGTTGGGTCTTGGATTGTGGCCTTGATAGCTTTGGTGATTCTGGTGTTGGTAGTTGATAGTTTGTTGATTGTTTGTTTGATAAGGTGGGTTGGACTGATTTTGGGAAGGACCAACAATATTCACATGTCTAGTGTTAGTGATGTCGTTTGTTGCAACGTGCTTGTTTTTGTTCCAATAGCTAGACTTGTCATTGAAATATGATTGATTTTGGTTGGCTTCCTTCTAAATCTTGACCACACCATCTTTAATGAGTCCTTGCTTAAGGATCATTCCTTTTTCTTTGATATCTTTGTAGGTCTGCAAATAGTTCATGGTCATGTGGTGAGCCAAGCTGGGATGGGCATTATCAATAAACATTTTTATCAAATGGCATTCTGGCAAGGTGCAAGATATGCGGGTAGTAAGGGTTTTCCATCTTTGCAAATATTCAGGAAGGCTTTCTCCACCTTTTTTCTTAGTGTGGACAAGATCAACTACTGAGAGCTCTGTTTCAACAAGATGGGCATATTGGGCTACAAATGCCTCAGACAATTTAGCAAAGTTTTTAATTGTGCCATATGGGATTCTATAAAACTATTCAAGAGATGGTCCAACCAAGCTTTTAGGAAAGAGACACAAGAGGAAGATGTCACTGTATGCCACTTCTTGGCAGTGCATGTAAAATTCTTTGATGTGTGTGACAGGGTCTCCTTTTCCTCTGAATTTGTCAAACTTGGGTATCTCAAAGTGTTTGAGAAATGGTGTCATGGTAATGGCTCTGTCAAATGGGTAAGGACACACATTTTTAAACTTGAAGGTTTTTAGATCATTTCCCTCCTGGATGTTCTTCAAAGCTGTCTTCATGGCTTCCCATTCTAAATTAATGGGTGATGGCTAGGGTGCACCCAATGTAAGAGTGCCCTGAGGTAGGTATGTGCTAGATGGGGCAATGGAACATGGATGGCTTTGAGGTATGGGCTGGTAGGGATTGTACATGGCTTGGGCAACTAAATGGTGGATGATGGGTTGCTGAGTTGGAGGAGGCACATATTTTTGCATGTGTTGTGAGGCTTGCTACTGATATGGGATTTGAGATAGGGATTGAGGGACGTAGGCTAGCTATGGGATAAATGGATTTCTTTGTCGAGGTAAGGTATAAGATGGTTGTGAAGCTTGGAGAAAGGATCGGAGAGCTTGTGGAACTTGACTTGGGATTTGAGGAGTTTGACCAATATATGTGGGTTGTGCCCCCATTTGGGAGGGTATCATGGCAAAGGAGGCCAAGTAATTCATGGTTAGTGGTGGTGGATTTCCTCCTAGAAGTGGCATAGAAAAATAGTTAGTAATAGGAGGTAATGGATTAGTTGGTGGTGGAGGTGGTGGGAATTGAAAGCTTGGAAATGGAACTGATGGGGTTTGATAGCTCAGTGGCTAGATTTGAAAGCTTGGTAGAGTGGTGGTAGGAGCTTGGGTCACTTGAGAGCTTGGCAGAACATTGGTAGTAGCTTGTGGGGTTTGATAGCTTTGTGGAGTGAGGGTAATAGCTTGTGGATTTGTGGCTGATGGCATTGAGCTCCAAGGACCTAGTGGACATGATGGAATTGTGTTCTGAGATGAGGTAAACAAGCTGGGGGTGATGAAAGGTTGATTACTTGGCCCCATGGGTGGCATCCCTATTGTATATTGTTGAGGTTGGCCAAAGATGCTAGCATTGATTTGGGAGATGGGTGGATTTGGAAGGCTGGGTTGGAGAGCAGCAGCAACAATAGTGAAGGGAGTGAATGATGAGGTGTTTTGGGTGAAGGGGGTTTGGGATGGAGTGGTATGGACCAATGGTGGAGTGGTGGTGGCTGGATTGGCTTGTGGAAGGGAGATTTCAACTTGAGTGGAGGCTGGTATGTTTGGGTCTATTGGATCATAAGGATTGGCTTGAGGCTCTTCTTTTGGCACATATTGAGGATAATCTAAATCATAAGAGCCTATTGGGAGTGGTAGTTGTCCAAAAAATGGGTGAGATGGATCTGATAAGGGAGGAGGTCTTCCAAAGGCGAAGGCTCCTATATTGTCCCTTCGAAAGTTAGCCATGATTGTTTCTTTGTTCTTGTCTATAATGGCGTTCACCAATACTACATTTTTTGGTTGGTTCATGAAAGCTTCAATGTTAGTAGGTGATGGTATAGTGTTCTCTGGGTTGAAGGATGGTTGAGTGCTCAAGGGGAGTGATGCTATTTGATCCAAATCATAGGGTTCCATTGTTTCTTTCTTCTTCTTGGCTAAGCGAGTGACGGGTGGCATGAAAATGTTCCTAGGGATGAGATGCAAAAATGTTGATGGATGCAAAGGGGGAAGGCTTTTCTATGCAAATGATTTTCTGAGTTGAGGCAAAGCTATATGACAAACCTAAGGAGGATTGGTTTGGGGATTCTAACTTCAAAGATATATCGCCAAATCATGAAAGGTCTGCTTTCGTATGTGCAAGCTTGGTGGTGATTGTGTCAACTTAAGGATAGACTGATGATCCTTTAGGAAAAACACAAGATTGACTACTTGTGGGTCCCAACCTTTAGCTCAAGGTGATGAGGGATAACAAGTGACAAAGCTAGATTACCCTAGACAAAGCTCTATCAAAGGGATAACGTTGGTGAGATTGGTGGATTTTCAAGATGGTAGGAATGGCAGACTTTGGCTTGGATGTGAAGTTTAGGCTTTTGGGATGCTAGGTATGTTTGAGGGGATTGGTTTGGTTCTAAGAAAAAGATCTAAATGAGATGGGTGAGCTATAATTCTTAAGGGGATGACTAAGGGTGGCTGGCTTACCTACAAGGATGACTCTAAAGTGGAGCTTATGGAAGAAGATGTGGAGGAACAATGGAGCCTAATCATAGAAATCTTGCCTAGTTGGTAAGGCATAAGCAGGGTTAACTCCTGGATGCTTGCTAAATTTGATAGTGCGATCTAACCAGGCATCTTGAAGGGCTTCATTGGTAGCTTTGTCTTCTACTTTGTGGAGTTTGGAAATTCGAGGGCTTGGTGTTACTTCCTTTTTCTTAGCTACAATTTCTGGTATGCTTGAGATGGCTTGAGTTTGGCTTTGTGGAACTTCTGTTTGGGTTTGGGTTGTTCTGACATAAATTCCTAAATCTATTTGGCTTTGAGAGATCATGGTTGTTTTGCTTCAACATGTTCAACTTCTGAAATGGGCAGTGACTATGCTAAGTGTGCCCTAAGCTAGGATTGACCAAGTTTGGCAAACATTCATTTAACAAGTAAAAAATCAAGCAATAGATAGGAACAACCAGATAGAAGTTTGTGATTCTCAGAATGTGATACTTGCGCCACGAAGTGTGTATGTTCTACAAATGTTTCAATCAGTCACTTCAAACACATTAACATCTTAGATGGTTGTCTACAAGGCTGACAGTTGGTTTAGCTAGGGAGTCCTCGATATACCCAAGGTATGTGAGGCCCAAATCCGTAGATGAAACCAAAAAAATGTCACACAGCCGAGAGGAGAGGTAACCCACTTCTCCTCTTTCACTTCTCAAGGGTATAAAGTTCCTTGAGGCTTAGCCCGAGTGACAAAATCTTGATTCACCTCTCGATCTTTATACTCCGCTGGAATGCTGGAGTTGAGGTCGTCCCAAGGGGTGATGAAATCCACAAGTAGGCCTCCTAAAACTTAAACAAGATTTTGGATCCTAATCTTATGCACCCAAGATGGCCTCGAAAGATGACAAGGGGAGAGAAGACTTGGATGATCTTGGGCTAAAAGACAGAATTCTTTTCCAACTGACATTTAAGTTTTCTAATCTAGACCTTGCAAACACACATGTTTAGGATGCAAATGTTCAATTCCAACTTGAAGCATTAACAAAAGTAAAATTGATCGAAGAATGAATACACCAAGAAGATTTAAGGTCAACAAAAGTAAACTCGTGCGCCCAGAGGCTCTCCACGTCAAGTATCGATTGATTTTTCTTTAAGGCATTCAAGATTGAGTGTGAGTTTTTTTTAAGCCCAAAACAAAGATGTGTGAAATTCTATTTCAAGTGTGCGCCCAGAGGCCCTCCACGTCAAGATTTGTTCAATTTTTTTATGCCCAAATGAAGTGTTAGCGAGACTAATGTGCATTCAAAGAATTTTCTAACTTAGAAAAATCAATAAAAACTCAAGTGAATGAAATTTGATTTTTGTGGAGCACTTAAAACCTTCTTAGGTAGACCCATCCCCATATATGGCACTGATATTGCAACCAATGGTTAGAATGATGGGTGATTAAAGAGGGTGAGTCCAACAAAAAATTCACTCAAAGTATCTTTATTTGTTTTTATAACTTAGAAAGTTTTTAAAATGTAGATTCTTTTTATGCCCCAAAAGATGAAGTGTGAGATATTGTAATGATTAATTGACCTTTTGCATTCAAGATTGGATTTTTTGTTTTAATCATGCATTCATAAAAAAACAAACTTGGTTTTAATCCATGGCACTCAAGAGTGATTTTAGCAACATGCATTCAAAAACAAGTGATTAAACATTCAAGTTTTTTCCTTTGAGCATTCAAGATTGAAATTTTGTATGTTGTTTTAAGAACTTTGAAGTGCTTTGTTTTAACCTTAGATCATTCAAGATTGTTTTTCACTCAAAATTGAAAATGACTCTTTGGACTTTGGTTTTCATTCAAGATGTTGTGTTCTAGTTTGCATGTTTTAAGCCCAAAAATGATATTCCTAGATTGTTTTGATGCATGAAAAACCTAAGAAACATTCAAGATTTTGCAACAAGACATTTGTTTGGAACAAATAACAAAGTGTTTAAGACAATTTTGGCAACCATTTAGGACTCTTAGTTTTCATGAGATTTTTAAAAGAACTTTAAAATATTTGCAAATGAGGTTCATTTTATTCTTGATTGATGCTTTGAGTTTGATTTAGATTTTACTGTGCACTTAGTGTTGATTTTGAACCTTTTGAAATGGAAACTTGAAGTTTTTTTTAAATTCTCAAAAATGAAGTGTTCCTAACTTTGCATGAATGCATCTAAAACCTTGATGTTGCAAGGATGCAAATGATTGGATTGGTTTAGTTTCACTTGTTAAAAGATTTTTTATTTTTTTTTTGCAAATTTTTAGTTTTTAATGGATTTAAGTATGATTTGGGAGTTTATTTTAAGCACTAAAAAGAAGTGTGTATGATTTTGCTTCCTTAAAAAAAAAAATGGCCAAGATCTCCCACAAGAAGAAAAAGAAGAAGAAGCAGATGGAATAAGAAGAATATAGACAAGAAGAGGAAGAAGAATTCCAAGTGCTTTGTCCACCTATAAGCTTGAAAAATCTGCAAACACTATGAGATAGACTATGAGTTCCTTTGTCTTCTTCATGCTCATGTGGACCTACAAAACCAATTTATACAATACTACCAATCACAAAAATAAGCAAAATTAGCCAAAATTAGCAAATGACATACAAAACTTGACTAAAAAAGCTAATGAAGATGACCCATGCAGGGTCCCACCGGGCATGCCAAGATGTATATGAGCAATGTTAGTATGCTAATAGAAACCAAATTTAAATAAAACTTCTACAAACTAAACAAAATTTATAAACTTCAAGATAGACTAAGATGAGCTCTCAATTGAGAATATGAGCCATTAATGGGCTCTCTCAATGAGAAGCTCTCTTGTTGAGTGGCTTTGTCTAAATAGATAGGATGTATGCTCAAGCTTATGCTTCAAAAAGGGCTTCAAATGGAGTTGGAATTTGGGTGTGAGTGTATGGTTTTGATGCAAAATGGCTTCTTAAAATGACATTATGACTTTACTTCATGGATTGTGTTTTTTGGCAAAGGGGAAGGATCCAATTTATAGGAAAGAGGCTTGAGGGATTGAGGGCTAAGATGCAAGGATGGGGAAAAGCTCATGGAGGGCTCAGATTGCATGAGAGGAGAGCACATGGATTGTGCTTCCTTACAGCCAATCAGGGAGTGACACATGTCACAGGGTGAGAGGATGGAGGAAAGGGGAAGGATGAGTCAACAAAGCAGGCTCAAGGGATAAATTCTTCATAAAGACCCTCATAATGTCTTGTAAGAGCAATGAAAGTTCTTGGAAGAGTCATTTTTGGCCTAGTGGGCTTCATAAAATTTTATGGTTGGGATATTTTGAAGGAGATGAGAGGAATTTCGACTTGGGTTTGATTAGGAAGGTTATTTTGAAGGAGATGAGAGGAATTTTGACTTGGGTTTGATTAGGAAGGTTTTAAGCTTGCTTAAGATTGTGCAAATGATTAGAGGATGGATTAGGATGGTTTAGGATTAGCTTAGGGATAGGCAAGTGGATGGCATTTAATGAGGGTGTGTGAAGGAGGAGATATTTGTTAACTTTGGCTTGGGTTAGTAAGTCTTAACCCATGTTTAGGAAATGTGACAAGGTTAGGAGGGGATTAGGATTATTTTTAAAGACATCTTCTAAAAGAGTCTAGACTTTGGATGAGGATAAAGACTTTCTAGAATAGTCTAGAACTTCCTAAGATGAGGATGAAGACTTTTTAGAAGAGTCTAGAACTTCTTAGGATGAGGATAAATTAGATTTTTAGGAAATAAATAAAGTTTTATTCATTTCAAGGGTTTGGGTTGAGGAGATATTTATTAAAACTTTTTTAATAAACATGAGGATTAATATTTAATCTTAATTAAATATTTTGAGTTGGGATTAGGGGTAGGAAATGATGGGATTAGCCTTTAATCAAAATTAAAGAAGGATTAGAAGATTTTGGAAGAGGTTAGTGGTCTTAAGGAATTGGCCAAGTTTTGGGCAAAAAATAATTTTTTTATTTATTTTGGGTTTTTTGGTCAATTTATTAATTAAATAATTAATAAATAAGGAAATCATGTTTAAATAAGATTTAAACATTTTTTGGAGGGATTCCTTAATTAAATATTTTTAATTAAGATAAAAGGATTTAATGGCATAAAAATTAATTAATTAATTAATTAATTAATGATGATGTCATCAGAAATTTTTTCAAAAAATAAAAATACTTTATTTTCTAAAGGATTTAGGTGTCTACACCTAGATCTGCATTTAGCTATTGTAGATTGATGTTATCTCATGAGTTATTAGGAGAAATAAGGGTTTTATCTACTTCATGTTAGATTCAGTGTATGCTTTGACAACTGGTACCACATAAAGAATCTATAGGTCTACCCGCCTAGGTTTTGCAGAGCCTGAAGAAGAAGAAGAGTCTAGCCTTATAGTTGGCCTAGTGTCTAAATGGGCATGTTGAAAATGGGAGTTAGTTGCCCCTAGATGTGTTTTGTTCTGATCAGGGTAATTGGAAACTGGTAACGTTTTCAAACACCAACACGTGGAGTGAAAATCACCAAAATGGGGGTTTGACTATGGCAAAACCCTATATGGCCACCCCAAAACCCTATTTTAGATATATGTAGATTTTTTTTGAAGATTGGAATACAAATTTAGATACCCTTTTCAACAAACTTTTGAGATTTGTGAATGGAATTTTCATTAGAGCAATATAGGTCAAGGTCAAATTTTTCGGGCACAATTGTGCCCCCAGGTAAGATTGTGCCCCACCAACTAAGTCAAGGTTGACATGTTCTCAGAATGATAAAAAAAAATTAGGTTTTTTCCATCTCAACATTTCCAATCTAGAATGGAATGTAGATTTTCTAGAAATTGTGCATAGGCATCAGAAAATAGGTATTTCTAGATTGGTGCTATTTTGAGGTAAGTATCTTATCTTGTTTAATTTTAAGCATTTCCATTACTTATTCCATATCAGCTCTAAAAAAATATATGAATAGTGGTGAATGTCTTACGCATTATTAGAGATTCATTTTTACCCTATTTAGCTACAAAAAAAAAATTAGTTCCTGCCAAAACAAATTCATAGCTACTAGATCCATCTAAAGATTAAGATGACTTCCCGATTTTACCTTTTTGTTATGTCAAGCCATTCCTAGGCTATGAATATATCTATTTGGTTAGAAAGTAGGTATTAAATAGACATCCTTCACAAACATATTATCCTTATATAGTAATATACCTTTACATATGACATTTGCATCTAAAATATAATAATTTAAGTTTATAGTGGTTGCTGATATAAAACAGTATCTTTTACTCCCTAAAACAAAATGGGAGGTAATTTAAATTGAAATATTTTTTAAAAACATAGAACATAGCCTAAAACCTTAGATCCTAGTCAAAGATTTAGCTCTGTTAGTGGACTTAACTACTTTGAATCTTCCTCAAGCTCCTCTCATAGTTACTAGACCACTTCCTCCATTGCTTCATCTTCTAGAACCTCATCCTCTTCTATGTAATTTTCTATCCAATTAAGATTGGTTGGGTCAAAGAACCGATGGTAATGGTCCAAGAAACTCAAATTTCTTACAAAGATGGACTGAGTTGCCCTAAAACTATCTGCATCTTCTATGAAGAGGATTGGATAAGTAGGGACTACTTGTTGGAATTCTTTAGAAAAACTAAGAGGGTCAATCAGTTATCCAAGGTCCAGATGTACAAATAAAACTTGTTAATGCTTAGTAGACCTATATCCATAATTATGCATGCATCCATTAGACCATACAACAGTTAAACTTTGTAGGTTATTATCCTAGATCATAACCACTTTGCAGAAGTGTAAACATGAAACATAAAAAATTCAATAACACATTTGACACAAGGATTTTATGTGGAAACCCAATTTGGGAAAAACCACCAATAACAAGCTACTAATTCTCACTCTTCTGAAGTGATGCCCTGTGAAAGGCCAACCCTATTAAAGGTTATATTACACACTATTAGATGTGACCTGGTTAGATGATTTGAATCACCCTGTTAGGAGTGAGCTTTGTTAAAGGACTTTAGATCATTTACTTGGAATGTCACCTAATTAAAGGATTTACAAATGACTATTAGGTCAACCTTAATCCAAACAATTTTCCCTAGACTAATACAATGATTAGAAAGTAATAGTAAGGCTTGATCTGATAACAAATTACAACTCACTTGCAAATTACAGGTCTTTTTTTTGGTCCTCCATTCTACTTGGCTTTCACACACATTAGTTTTGATAGTTGTTCACCCTTCAAGAATTCATACTCTTAAGCCTTCTTGCTTTGCATGCCAATTGTAGTCTCTTATGTTTGACCACTGAATGAAGCAATACTCTAGACTCCTTGTCTTCCTGAGGTTCTCACACATGACAACATTTTCTTCTAACCAGCTCTTTCTATAAATAGAGATTTAAGATCTTTTTCCCATTCACCATTATCATCTTTTTTAGGGTTAGGTAGGATTAGGTAGTATACAATGAGTTTTCCCACTTTTCCATTTGGTTCCTTTAGAAACTTCTTCTTCAATCCTCCTTTAATTTACCACAAAATGATTTACCTTGAATTTTGTGTCACCAACTCATCATAGCTATCTTCCACATGCTTCAAACAATTCAAGAAAATAAAATAGTCAGCTCATATTTGTCAAATCTTTGATTTAACATGAATTCTGGCACTTGGCATCAATATGTTGTCACTTAGCTTTCATATGGTTCTTCCACTTGGCTGACACTAGTTTACTTGGCAAACACTAAAATTTACTGATGCTCGGCACCTCTTGTTTTTCACTTAACATCCACTAATTTATGCTCGGATTACACTAACTTCTTAGTAAGGCTTGGCAGACTCTTTTCATACTCGATCTTCTTCCACACTTAACTTGAGTAATCTTTAATTTTAGACTTTAAGTAGATAAAAAAATCACTATAGTATCAATGTCTTACTTGGTCTTAGTGATTCTTTTACATACCAAATAATTCAACCTTTCTCTAGGTGCTATTGTCATCTCCTCTTCTCAAATCCTCTTCATCAATCAACTAAATGATAGCTGTTAGATCAAAAAGCAATTGTCTCAATCGTAACTAGCAGATTTGACATTATTGACAAAGTAATGATTGTTCCATTATAGGCTCTTCACTTCAAAACAATTTAGCAACAATCTCCCTCTTTGGCATTGATGGCAAACCAATACCAACAACAATATGAAAAAGAAAATAAATCTTTGAGATTTCTCCCTCTATAAGTGTAGTATATGTCCTTCCTCTGTGTAGGGTAATGTGAGCTATGCTTTGTCAAGTTTCTTTTACTATATACTGAATTTTCTCCTTCTGACTTATATCTCCCTCTTTTTGATTATTTAGGTATCTATCTTTGTCTTCTCTATTCTTATATCTCCCTTAGTACTTTCTCCCTCTTACTAGGTAGATGTATTTCCTATAGTTATTTCTCCCTCAATAGGGCATATATCACCCTCTTTAGTAAACATTAGGTACACTATCTCCCGCTTTGACAAGAATGCCAAAGACTTGTCATCTTTGTATATATATATAATCAATTTTAGAGTCTCCCACTGTCGCCTTTCATTATGACTATAAATTTTCTAATTTGGCTCCTTCATTACTTTAGGCAGCTCCTAAAGTAATATCCATTACATCAAGTTGTAAGATACAACATTCAGCTTGGTTAATGCAGGGCACTACTCATGCTTCTTAAGTAGCTTTGGATAGGGGTATCACCCCTAATTTACCTTTTAGATACTAATTAGCATCCTTAGGTAAAGCATTTATGAAGATATCAATTATCTACTTTTTTGTATTCACATATTCCATTTTGACTTCTTTGTCTTGAACTAACTCTCTCAAGTAATGATACTTGATTTCAATGTGCTTAATCATTGTATGCATCACAGGGTTCTTGGGTATGTTTATTGTACTTTTATTGTCAAAATAAAGTACTATAGGTTCAGCAATTTCCTCCTTCATACCTTTGAGTAGTTGTTTGATCCATACAATGTTTGTAAAATATACTGCAACAACCACATATTCAGCTTTAGCAGTAGATTGAGATATGCAATTTTTTTCTCTTGTTGGTTTGGATGACCAACCTCTTTCCTAAGAAAAATGCTCCTTCACTTGTGTTCTTTCTTTCATCAATGTTTCTAGCCAAATCAGCATTAGTGTAGCCTCTCAACTCATTTTTTTCATTTTTCTTGTAGTATAGACCATAGTCTTTTGTTCCTTTTAGATATCTCATTATTCTCTTAACAACCATCAAATGATTATCCTTAGGATTAGCAGAGAATCTTGCAACTATCTCACTAGATATTGTAATGTCGAGTCTACTATGTATTACAAATTACAATTTTTCAATCATAGACCTATATAATGTTTAATTCACATCAGTTGAATCATCATTCTTTGACAACTTGTGTCTTGTCACCATAGGTGTGCTAACTGGTTTTGAATCTTCTAATCCAAAAAATTTCAATATTTCCTTCACATATTTAGACTGAGTGATGTATATACCATATTTCATCTGATATACTTGCAAACTAACAAAGAACTTGATCTCTCCAAACATAGACATCTCAAATTCTTTCTTCGTTTCATTTGCAAATGCCTTACATAATCCATCTTGACCTCCAAATATGATATCGTCAATTAAAATTTCAGCTAGTAAAATACCTTTACCTCCTATTGTCTTCAAGTGCATATTGTTGTTATCATCAGTCCTCTTAAATCAAATCTTCACAAGATAGTTGTGAAGCCTTTCATACCATGCTCTTGGGGCTTGCTTTAAACCATATAAAACTTTTTATAGTCTACATACCATGTTCTTGTTGTTAACATCAACAAATCCTTACGGTTGTTCTATGTAAACCTCTTCTTCTGATATGTCATTCGAAAATGTTGACTTCACATCCATTTGATAAATTTTGAAACCTTTGTATGCAAAGTAAGCAAGCAGAGTTCTTAGCCCTTCCAATCTTGCAACAAGGGCAAAAATTTCTCCGTAGTCTATTACTTCTTCTTGTGTATACCCCTTGTAAACTAATCTTGCCTTATTTCTTGTGACTTCACTATTTTCATCTAACTTGCTTTTGTACACCCACTTGGTTCCAATCCATTCTTGTCCTGTAGTCTAGGAACTAGAGTCCATGTCTTGTTCTTCTCAATCTATTCAATCTTTTCTTTCATGGCTTTACTCTAGTCCACATTTTCTAGGGCATCTTTCACTGTCTTAGGCTTATGCATGCTTAGCAAACATGTATCACTTCTCAACCTATTTCTTGTCATTGGTCTAGCATCTTTGTCTCCAATAATTCATTCAGTAGGGTAATGTCTTTTGATATACTTTAACAATCTTGGTTTTTCTCTACCTTCCTCATTAGGTCTATCAACTTCTAAATCACTATGTACTTCTCTATTAGATAATTCAACATCTCTTTCATGTACACTAATCTCAAAATTAGAATATGCCTTAGCTTCTGTTTGCAACTTAGTTCCTAATTGTAGCTCAGTTCCTGAATGCAACTTAGCATTAATTATATGTGACTTGGTAATCACTAAAACCTATTGTTGATTTGCAACTTGGTTTACAACATCTTCATCATTATGCATACCTTCATAAAAATATACAAAATATTTGTATTCCTTTGGTTCCTTCATAGTTTCATCCTCATGTACCTCTATATATTCATCAAAATCCACATTTAAACTTTCCACAACTTTGTTAGTGTTAGTGTTTAAACACTTATAAGCTTTAATTCTTGTGGAATAGCCAAAGAATATACCTTCTTCACTTTTAGTATCTAATTTACCATTCCTAGAATCCTTAATAATGTAGCACTTACTTGCAAATACCTTAAAATATTTTACATAGTGTGAGTATCCATACCATAATTCAAGAGGTGTTGAATGAGTACCTTTCTTGACTTGCACATGGTTCAAGGCATAGATGGTTGTACTTATAGCCTCTCCAATATTTCAAAGCAACATTCTTCTCAATCATGAGTGTCTTAGCATAGTCCATTAAAGATTTGTTCCTCCTTTCAGCAATTCTATTTTATGGAGGGGTCCTAGGTGTAGATGTTTTTCTTTTGATTCCACTATCATTACAGAACATCTCAAACTCATTTGATGTAAATTTTCCACCTTTGTTAGATCTTATACATTTTAGGCATTTGTCTATCTCCTTTTCAACTGTTGCTAAGTATCACTCAAACATTTGGAAAGTATCAGATTTCTGTTTTAGAAACAGAACTCTCATTATTCTAGAATAATCATCAATAAATAGGATAACGTACTTGTCACCCTTGTAGCTTTGCACATTAATTGGTCCACACAAGTCATTATGAACAATCTCAATAATTTCTTTTTAGGTGTGAGTCTTATCTTAAAACTAGATTTTTTCATCTTGCCTAATTGATATTGTTTGCAAATTATATTGTCAAGTTTTTTCAATTTAGGAAAACCTCTGACTCTTCTCATGTTACTGATACTCACAAGTTATCAAAGTTAACATGACATAACCTCTTGTTTCATAACCACACATCATCAATTCTACAACAATACAAGTAGCATCATTCATATCAAGATAAAATAGATTATCTCTAGTCTGATCACCTTTTTCAATTAGTTTCCCATTAGTATCATATATCTTAGCTATCTGGTTCTCAAACTCAACCTTGCAACCTAAACTATTCAGTTGTAACACACACAAAAAATTATAGTTAAGTCCTTCAACATAATAAGCATTATCACACAAGATCTTTTTTGTGATTTTAATAGAACATTTTCCTTTTATCAAACAGGGTGCATCATTACCAAACCTAGCACTATTTCCATCATAAAAATTCAAGGTAATGAACTTACCTTAATATACAGTCATGTGATGTAAACACCCACTATCGATATCCATATGTCACTCTTATTCACATAAGACACTTGTGTAGTTGCCTCATCCTCATCAAATTCATTCTTCATTGCAACATATACCACTTCATCATCATGGTCATCAAATCCATCTCTGGTTTCCTCTTCTACAATGTAACAAGAATTCTTGCCTTTTTCTTTGTAATCTTTTTTGTCCTCATCTCTTTTACTTTTGTATTTGTCTCCACTTCTATTTTTCTTCTTCTCTAGACATCTAGTAGTAATATGACCAACCCCATTGCAATTAAAACACATGATAGGTAACTTACCTTTGAATTTTCCTTTACCTCTATGAAATCTCCTTGTAATAAGTGCTTCAAGATTTTATACATCTTCCTCATCTATATCACTATCACCAAAAATATATTTGACCTTTTTCTTCTTCTTTTTAGGTTCCTTTAAAGATAGATTAGCTTTGAAAGTAGATTCAACATTGTCAAATTTTAAGTTATCAAAATTAGAGAGCTCAAAGGCAGTGAGCCTACCTACCAAACCTTAAAGAGTTAGATTAGAACCTAGTATACATCTTAATTCTTGTATGGAAGAAACTCTAATAGCATAGATGGGAAGAATTGTTCTCAATACTTTGCTTAATATAATATCATCATCTATCTTACTAGTAGCTCCTCTTGTAGCATTAACAACATCTTTTATTCTAGAGCAATATTGAGAAACATTCTCACCTTCTTGCATCCT
The DNA here is from genome assembly GCA_028749045.1 of Cupressus sempervirens. Lineage (NCBI taxonomy): Eukaryota > Viridiplantae > Streptophyta > Pinopsida > Cupressales > Cupressaceae > Cupressus > Cupressus sempervirens. Next base: position 65,529,138 of record CM053787.1, on the reverse strand, counting down.
TATATCATCAAACTTACCTCTAATACTTTTAGATTTGGCTCTCAAAACATTTGCATCCCACATCTTCTTTGCACTATCACAACCCTTGATGTCATCAAACTCGGCATAACTTGGAGCAGAGGTAATCTCCAACATTGCATGATTTCATTCTTTCTTCTTTTTAGATCATCAGTTGTTAAGGCTCCAATAAGATTGACATGATCAATGGATATGGTAGATTGTGCATGGTCTCCAAGATCTCCTAGGTGTAGCTTCATCAAACTTTTCCATGCAGGGAAGTTCACCTTATTAAGCTTGGGTACCTCTCTTTTTGACCTCTTGATCTTTTGCTTCTAGTACCTTCAAACTAGTCCTCTTAAGCACTATGGCTCTGATACCAATTTTTGAAATTCTTTAGAATTTTAGAAGTTGATGAAAGCCAACTTCATAGCTTGCCAAGATCACCTACATGCAAATAACCTATCGAAGGGAAACCAAAGAAGGAAGAGGTGGAGCTTGGAAAAACACTAAATGGACTAAGAGAGAAGATTACAAATAATGAAAAATGTATTGCTATTGAAAATGAGATGAGAAATTACAATGAGAGAGCTCGAATTTAAAGGCCTAAGGAAGCTTGTAGAACAATCCAAAAAGTGCTAAAAGATAAGGTTGACAACTAAGCATACATCCACAAAAGATGGGATAACCTCGATCAAGGTGAGAGGAAAAGTATGACTAGATAGGAACAAACTCTAATGTTGTCAACAATTTATCAACTACAACTATTAAATAAATGCATTAACCTAAGCAAACTTAAGTAAAAGAATAAATAATTATTTACTCTAACACCCCCCCTTAAGTGCAACTTAGGGGAATTCCTTAAGCTCACAAAAATTAAGATGAAATGCAAAATGGGTCTCAACAATGACGCCATGTTAGGTACCCATGTACAATGTAAAGAAATGCAACCTCTAAAAATGGGGAAAGAGAGAAAATCACATGGGAAAAACCCTCCCCCAAAAAGAGGTAAGAAGACCTAGTGAAGGACTGAAGAAGCCTCCAACTAGTGGAATGTCCCCAAAAAATAGAAACAAAGAGTGATCATGAAGAGAATCAATGAAGCATGAAGAAGCCATAAACTCTATCATCTGAAAGAAACTATTGATCTAAAGAACCTCCATTGAAGAAGAAGGCACAAACTGAGCATGTCTATATGGTAGATGATCCATCTCACTGAAATGCATAGGTAGTCAGCCACTACAATCAACTAGTATATAGGATCAACCACTGAATACATAGCTCACACTATCAAACCATTGAACCAAGAAAGTATTAGAAAAATAGAATGACCCCCCTTTAATGTAGACAAGGTGAGATGATAGGCAACTAAAAAGGTGGGCCAAAATTCTCCTGCAAAAAAAACCAAGAACGACGAGAGAGTTGAAGAGGTACAAACACCTATAAAAGCATGTGATGCAGAGCCACACCTTGGAAATCTCAGGAAGAATACTCACTCAACTGAGTTACTTCAAGGGGCATGACATCAATCAGTCGGGATCGAACTCAAACCAAACTCAATATTGGATTAATCAGAATATATAAATCTCCATAGTTTATCTTCACCCGCACACCAAGATCTTTAACCCGGAATATCCTCAAAGAAAATATATTTGCACTTTTACAAGAGAGACCAAGGTTGAATTGCTGCCAAACTCCATAGTCGATTATCTATATCCTTTCTAAGACAAAAATTGAAACTTTTCTCTATTACCCAAATTCGAATCCATCTCTTACATAGCCAACCGGCTTATTTAAAACTGACTCTCCTTTTCTAATAAAAGGATGAGAAACATTTTTTCGTCTTCTACCCCAAGAAAAGGATAAGAATCTGAAAACCGCCTACTACCTATTATTGGAATCTGACAATCATGCAGTAGGCCACATGTTTTTTTTCCGTCTTCTATCCAAGAAAAGGATAAGAATCTGAAACTGCCTACTACCTATTATTGGAATCTGACAATCATTAAAACTATTCTAATTTAAAGAATCTACACCTGGTCCTAGGTGGCTATATCTGGAGAGCTCATCGAACTGCTACTCTGGGTATGCCACCACATGTAGGACGTTTATTAAAAACATTAAATTTAAAATACACAAAACATAAACCTTTCTTATTCTATTTCCCGCTCTACTACTGCAACAGCATGATCATCAATGCTACATGGGGCAAAAAAGAAAGAGGGTACAAAAGCAACAAACAACTATCCCCCCCCCATGGTACTTTATAAAATAGTGCAAGTACAACTATCTCAAAACAACATTCATGAACCCAAAATGCAAGAGTGGCACTTTATCTTAGTGTGTGTTCATAAAGATGCTTACACATGATAGCTACAATGATTACAAAAGGGAAAAAGCTGATACATAAGATAGTACAACCCAAAACAAAATATCTCATGCCATGAAAATGATCCTCGAACCTAGAACACCCAAGATATCCACCATAGAGAAAAAATGTCAAAAAAATGATAGAAAGAGTATGGGGTAGAATCTAAAAGAAATGATAGTATTTCTGAAAAGATGACAAAACTAGTTTTCCAAAAATATAAAATTTTCAAAAAATGAAGATGAGACGCAAAAGATATGCTTGCTAGAGTGAAAAATAGAACTTCAAATTTTAACTACAAAAATGAAGAATAAAACTACATCAAAACCTAAAAATACCTATACCAATGTCTCTGTCTCAAAATCAGCTTTCCAACACTTCTTTCGGATCAGGAAAATACCTTTCTATGCTCAAGTTATGGCCAAAAAACCACGAGTAGGTCAAAAAAGGACCTAGAGTGTTAGCAGGGGTGCTAATGCAGGGTGACATCATGCTAACATCAACAAACTGCTATGTTAAAATTGATGGCCTAGGGGCCATTGTAGAAAAAAAAAAAAAAATAGAGGCCACATGGCAAGAAGTTGAGCTGGCAGGGGCCACGTGGCACCCGTGCCATGTGTGCATTGTAGGACATGCCAAGTGATGGAAAACTATCACACAGGCTATTGTGTTAGCAAGGTCATAGGAGGGCAGTGGCTGCTAGTTGTAGTGGCCATAGGGGTTGCTCTGCTAGTGGTGCCACAGACTGCAGTGGGCAGTGGGTGGCCTGCCAGTGGCAGTCGGGCTGTGGTGTCACCGTGGTGGTGTGGTGGTTCTCAGGATGTGCAGTGGTGGCTCCCTAGTGATGTGGTGCTAGCCAGCCAGTGGCTATGCCCAAAATCATTTTTTTTCGCAAAATTGTCCATACAATCCTGGGCAAAAACATTTTGCCTCCCAGAGCTCTTGTCACCAAAATTGACAAATTTTATATGGATCCTGACTATAACAGGCCTTCTGAACTCAATGGAAGTGTCCATTTAGGCCCAAAGTCCTCCAAAAAAATGCTCTTCCCCCCAATTGAAGAAAAAAAACATAAACAAACTAGGGTTTATGTCTCTAATTCGCGACTTCAAAAATCCTTTAATCAAGAAGCAGCAGGGAGGCTCTGATACTATGTAGGAGTTGATGAAAACCAACTTCACAGCTCACCAAGATTGCCTACATGCAAATAACCTGTCAAAGGGAAACCAAAGAAGGAAGAGGTGGAGCTTGGAAAAACACTAAATGGACTAAGAGAGAAGATTGCAAACAATGAAAAATGTATTGCTATTGAAAATGAGATGATAAATTACAATGAGAGAGCCTGAATATAAAGGCCTCAAGGAAGCTTGTAGAGCAAGCTGGAAAGTGCTAGAAGATAAAGTTGACAACTAAGCATATGTTCACAAAAGGCAGGATATCTTTGATCAAGGTGAGAGGATAAGTATGACTAGATAGGAACAAACTCCCATGTTGTCAACAACTCATCAACTACAACTATTAAATAAATGCATTAACCTAAGTAAACTTAAGTAAAAGAATAAATAATTATTTTCTCTAACAAGAATAACTGAGAGGGGGGGTGAGTTAGTTACCCAAGGTCTAGATGTACAAATAAAAATTTTCAATGCTTAGTAGATCCATATCCATAAAACCTTATTATGCATCCATCCATTAGATCATACAACACTTAACTTTGTAGGTTGTTGTCCTAGGTCAGAACAACTTTGCAAAAATTTAAACATGAAACATAACACATTTGACACAAGGATTTTACTTGGAAACCTAATTTGAGAAAAACCATTAGTAACATGCTACTAATTCTCACTCTTCTGAAGTCATGCCTTGTGAAAAGCCAACCCTATTAAAGGTTACAATACACAATGTTAAATGTGACTTGGTTAGAGGATTTCAATCACCCTATTAGGAGTGAGGGCTCTTATTAGAGGACTTTAGCTCATTCACTTGGAATGTCACCTAGTTAAAGGATTTACAAATTATTGTTAGGTCAACCTTAATCCAAAGGATTTACCCTAGACTAATGCAATGATTAGAAAGTAACAATAAGGCTTGATCTGATAAAAAATTACAACTCACTTGCAGATTAATGATCTCTATTTTAGTCCTCCATTTTCTTGGCTTTCACACACTTCAACTCTTATAGCTCGTTCACCCTTCAAGAATTCATACTCTTAAGCCTTCTTGATTTGCATGCTAATGGAAATCTCTTTTGTTTGGCCACTAAATGAAGAAATTCCCTAGACTCCTTTTCTTCCTTAGGTTCTCACACATGACAACCTTTTCTTCTAACTAGCTCTATCTATAAATAGAGATAGAATACAATGAATCTACCCACTTTTCCATTTGGTTCCTCTAGAAACTTCTTCTTCAATCCTCCTTGAATTTTCCACAAATTGGTTTACCTTAAATTTTGTGTGACCAACTCATCATAATTATCTTCCACACACTTTACACAATTCAATAAAACAAAATAGTCAGCTTAGATTTGTCAAATCTTCGATTTAACATGAATTCTAGCACTCGGCATCAATATGTTGTCACTCGGCTTCCATATTATTTTTCCACTTGGCTTACACTAGTTTACTCAATGAACACTAAAGTTTATTGATGCTCAACATTGACTAAAATTTACTCAACATATACTGACAATCACTCAGCTTGCACTGATTTTCATTTTTTGCTCAGCACCTCTTGTTTTTCACTTGGCATCTATTGATTTTTGCTTGGCTTGGGTTGACTGTTAGGCAAGGCTTGGTAGACTCTTTTCATACTTGATCTTCTTCCATTATTAACTTGAGTAATCTTTCATTTTAGACTTTAAGTAGATAAATAATTCACTATAGTATCAATCTCTTACTTGATCTTAGTGCTTCTTTGACATAACAAATAACTCAACCTTTCTCTAGGTGTTATTGCTATCTTCTCTTCTCAAATCTTCTTCATCAATCAACTAAATGATAGCTTTCAGACCAAAAAGCAATTGTCTCACCAGAAAGTAACAGGTTTGACATCATTGACAAAATAATGATTGTTCCATTACAAGTTCTTCACTTCAAAACAATCTCATAATAATACTACTGCTCCTCTAATATAGAGCATCTTGTAGTTGGCAGCTGATTGGATGGTTAAGTCATCCCTAATATTCCATAATGTTTCTTCAAGACCATGTTGAATACTTGGAATGAAAATCTTGGTACAAAGCTCCAAAATTGCATCATTATCATTGTAAACATGGTGGGTTATGGCTGCAAACATTGCCACTTTGTCACTGTTTGATCTCCACTATTTTGGGCAATTAATTGATTGATCTCCCAAAACCCTAATGACCACCCTTATTACAACCTTATTTCTTTTTATCAGCATCAACCTTAACTATTCTACCTTTATTGGTTCATCAAAGGCCATTAGCCTCAAATTACAACATAGTTTAATGGGGGAATCCATTGCTTACTAATCTTGGAGAGATTGTTGCATAAAAATGGCCCTAGATTGAGGGATTAATCTATCCTAGGTGTTGTTAGTTAAAAAAATAATTTGATAAGGCTTGAGACTCATGTGATAATCACATTCTCAAGAAGCTACAAAAGGAATAATCTAACAGATCTAAAAAGTTGTCCTTGTTGGGACAAAACGGTAGGTAGTGGCAGTGAAAGGATTTGAAAAGATCATCAAGTCAAAACAAGGGAGATTCCTCTGCATCTAAGAAATATTTTTGCAATATCTCAATACCATTGGTACCTTTATTAGCAAATTCATCAGCTCGGGTGTTGTCTTCACCATAAACGTGGTTAAAGTTACTTTCTCAAGTTTCTTTATAAGGTTGAGGGCATGGTTAAGGGAACAAGTCAATTTCTAATTATGGGTAGCTTTATTTTGTAAGGCATTGATGACGATATATGAATCTCCTTCAATGGAAACTTTCTTGAAATTGAATTGGGTACATAGCCAAAGACCTTCCACTAAGGCTTTGAATTCTACAACATTGTTTGTGGTTGGCTTTATTTTCATCAATATTTCTAATAATGTTATTTTTGAGTTATCCTTAATGCAACATCCAATCCCCCTAGGCTTGGATTGCCTCTAGAAGCCTCATCGAAATTGAGTTTAACCCATTCGGCTTCTGAAGGGGTCCATATAGTTTCTCCTTAAGGTTTGACTAGAACTTTCTCCTTTACCATTAAAGGGAGGTATTCTAAGTCCAATCCTTCTATTTCTCATAGGACCATCCCACGAAGTTATTTTATCATTAGTTTGATTTAATTTACTATTCAGGTTTTCAATTATTGATGCTTCTACTTTTAGTATAACTTGACTAGTAGAGATTTCCTGACACTTAAAGATATGTCTATTTCTCTCTTTCCATATTTCCCATATGATGATTGAAGGTGAGATTATCCATAGTCCTTTAAAAATATTGTTGTAGTGGAATCTTAGCTAGGCTAAGAGGTGTTCTAAAACTAATTCATGTGAAACCATGGAAATGCTCATTCTTTTATAAAACCAAGTCTAAATTGTGTGGGTGAAATTGTAGCATAAGAGGATATGGTTAGGATATTCTGTCTCCTTGCATAAGGGAGATCTTGATGGCCCTTCATAACCCATTCTTTCCAATATAGACCTGATAGGAAACATAGTTTCAACCAATAAATTTTATTCAATTAATATTTTAAAAAATATTTATTCAAATGCTACCCATGCAGTATTTTCTAAATTTTCAAGCTTCTTAGTAAGGGTTTTCAATTATTTTTCTTTCATAGACATATCGGTAATGAAGAAGAATAATCTTCAAAAATAAGGGTTTCAATTTAAAATACGATTTCCAAAACAAGATCCATAAATAGGCAGAAAGAAGACATAGGTAATTCAAAAGGATTTACTGTGATAAACTCAATAGAATTCCTACCTCGATCTGATGTTAAACTTGAGAAACACTCAAAGAATGCAAAAATTTCTGTCTCTCGAAACCCTTTACGAAATTGGCTCCTCCAGACCTGCGCATGGAGAAATGAGCTCTAATCTTGTAATAAAGAATTTCTCAACCTAGGGTTTCAGTTTTATGAATACGTAAAATCTTTTTCTTTTATTATTTTAACTTATTTAATTCTATGTCCATAATTTTTTTAAGATTAGAATAAAGTTTATTTAAATTATTCTCACTTTGTTTTTATTAAATAATAAGACATATTTAGAGGCAAGAGCCTAGAACACAATGATAAATTGTGAGTTTCTAATTTGAGAGGTCTTGAGTTTGAGCTTACTCAAGCTTAATAAATAATAATAATAAATTACAACACATAATAATAATTGATCTTGGCTTTGGCCTCTTACCGATAAAAAAAAGACATATTTAGAAAGTATATTTATTAATTTAACTAATAATAATGTTTAGAGTTTATTATAAAAATAAAACTTTTAAATTAATTATTATTAAATTAAATAAATATAATTACGCAAAATTTGGACTTTTAATTAAATCTTTAAATTATATTCCCTTTATTTAATTAATTAAACATAATTAAAATTTGATTATTTTTCTTTATAAAATTTTTATTAAATTAAATCATTTAATAATATCTTTGTTTGATTTAATTAAAGCAAAAAATCACAGCAGATCTACAAACTTAATAAGAAAATCCATCTAAAAGACAAAGTACAAATTCAAAATTAAGGGTCAAAATCTTGAATTCATGTCACTTGACAAATTTGGAAGGGTAGATAACTTAGATACTTGTCCTATATTTTAGGACAATTAGCTCAAGTTTCAAATTTGGACTTTAGAACTATCTCTCATCTTTACCATTAAGATATTGCAATAGGGCGCGCTCATCTTGGCGATTCAGGGAAGTCGATGCCGATACTTGCAATCTGCATAAAAGCCAAACATGTACATATGCATATATATCTAAACTAAAAAGGCAATGGTAGGGAGTGGTACATCATGTAGATATCGACTAGCAAGTGACTACAACTCCCTCCCTCAACCATATTAGAAATGTCAATCATAAAGTAAAACGTACATGTACACCATACACATGAAAGTATGAGGTAAGTAACCATAAAACCACATATAAATCATCCATTTAACTTTCATCATGAAAACAATTGAAACCACTATATGAAATATATAAAGCATCATCATCAAAAGAATAGCCATGAACACATGAAGTAACCAAGTATCAAACATCAAATATATAATCTAAGTATGCAACAACATCAATAAAATTAAGTAACCAAGTACCACTAAATCATAACACAACCATAAAAGATGGTCTAAAAGAATTTTGAACTAAAACATGAAAAGTAAACTAGGGGTAGGCACTACAAGATAGATCTATTTATGATGGGATGGTAATAGCCCAAGAAATTATACATTCTCTATCATTATCCAGGAAACCTAGAATACTTATAAAATTAGATATTAGCAAGGTGTATGATAAAGTAAACTAGTATTTTCTTTGTAAATGTCTTCAAGCCTATGGCTTTTCTAAATGATGTAAGCAAGACTTGCTCCTTAACCCTAATTTCTCCCAGAGTCTTCTTTATCCTTTCAGGGTTCTACCACTAACCCTAACTTAGGAGGATCACACTCCCAATCCCTTCCTCTTTCAAATTGTCCACACCAATTCAACTTCATCCAATCAACACTATTGAGATGTCTTACTAGCTCATCTACACCAAACACCCACACATGGTCACAATCTACTCAACATAGAGAGATAGGATTGTCTCTAGGGTTTTGAGGGCATTCCAATGCTCATCCACCAAGAATCCATTGAAATCCCTATTGATTTCAAGAAATTGCTCCAAATTAGGCCTAGTAGGGCTATAAGGAATTAGGCCTCCAAACTCACCTTTTGGAACTTAACTTATAAAAAGGCTTAATGAGGTAGAAAAATAACTTCATATCCTAATACACTTTTGGAAGACCTTTTAGATTCACTTGGTCTCACTTCCCCAACCTATTTGTACATAGGGAGGCTAATTTTAGGCCTAAAATTAAGGGTTTTCGAATTTGTTGAGAGGATTCACAAGGGTTTGATCGAATCCTTTTCCAAACATTTCACCAAGAGTTCTCCTTTAGCATAAGGCTTCTCCACACTCATGTCCTTCTCTCCATCCACTTTGACTAAAGCATTCATTGCAATCAATCCCATTAATTGTTGTTTCAAACTCTTTGATCCCTAACCATGCTCTCTTGGCTTGCTAAGGCATCACTTAAAATAGTCCAAATGAGATTTCCATGGCCCAAGGTCTTGCATTCCTATAGTAAAAGGAGTCACCTCACACATTCCAAGGTATGGTATGTGAAAAATTGAGTTATGACCCCATCTTCACAAACTGCCTAGTTCAGGAAAACAATAGTGTACAGACCAAAATATTTACAAAAAGGAAATGAAATGGATTCAACAACATATATAATAACACACATAGCTAGTTTAAAATATCTACCTCATGTACAAGGTACAATATGGAATTCAATCCATCAAATGCCCTCAAGAAACAAAAGTCTCGTACTGTGGTAAAACAACATTGAAATATGCTTGCTCATTCAAAAAAATTCTTTCACGATGTCATCCAAATCTTGTTAAAAGTAGAGGAGGCCTTATATAGATCCATTGCACCTTCTCCAACCAATTTTAGGTGGTTATTAAACCATCTGATTGAAATTACACTTTTTGCAATAAAAGTTGCCATGACAACTTTTACAATTTTGAAAAATTGTCAAGCAACTTTATAACTTTTGTCTTAGTTAGGCCAAACTTGGTCCAAACCCCATGAAACTCTACCAAGTACTTAGATATGTCACTTATGATATGAAAACGTAATTCCACCCATTATTTGACTAATCTAGCCTTCTAGATGCACAGTGGCCATCCTTAGCAATAATGGTAACAATTTGAACATCACTTAGCAACTTTAGATAACTAGGTAGTAATGAAGACCCAATTAGACCTCCTAATGGATAAGTCCTACTCTAGGACTCTCTATCCCCCTTAATTTCACTAGTGGCTTAGCTAAGGCCACTACAAACCAAAACTCAATAAGGAACCCTAGGTTGATAGATAGCCTTACCCAGGTACTCCTGCACCACTAAACCTGGATAAACTTAATGTTTGAATATTTTTCAACTCTAGATTCTTAGTTCTATTAAATGGTTCCCCAAAAGGATTCTTAGAACCATAGTTCTATTAAGGGCATTCCAAACAAGTTGTTCTAATAATATGGTTAAAGGAATACAACCAAAAAGGGGAGAGGATCCCACTACTAATCAAAATTTTGTAGATGACACAATTTTGTATGATGGAGCAAGCATCTTGGAAGCCAAAACCATCAAGAGCATTCTTAATGAGTATATAGTAATTTATGGTCAAGAAATTAGCTTTACAAAATCACAAGTATTCTTCTTCAATACCTCCCCTTCTTTGGAAGTTAGCATTCATAATATCCTAAATATCAGAGTTGGCTCATTTCCTTGTAAATATCTTGGAATCTCTAAGGTAAATGGTTCTCTCTGGTCAGAAGCGTAACTCTACTAAAATTAGTATTAACAAGCATACATATTTATCAATTATTGATTACTAATCTTCCTATTCATAATAAAGATTCCTTAAATAAAATTTTCAAAGAGTTCCTATGGTAGGACTTGGATAACAAAAAGAAATTTCTATTACTAGCTTGGGATAAGGTCTATAGGCCCAAAGCCAATGGAGGCTTTGGGATAAGAAACACCAAAGATCAAGCTTTAGCCCTTGGGGCTACATTGGTATAACGAATGTTCAAGAATCCTCATTTAAAATGGGCTAGAATCCTTTTCACTAAATATCTTGATCCATTTGATCCTCTAAGTCTCTTTAGATTTAAAAATCCTTCAATGGGTTCGAGTATTTGGAATTTCATGCTCAAGTGTAGATTTATCATCTCAGACATAATTACTTGGAAAATAGGCAATCATGAGAAAGTAACATTTTGGACTGATTCTTGGGAAGGATTCCATATTATTATTAAGTCTAGCAACTTTAATTTTCTTTGAGATAGCTTGGAAAAAAATTTTGGGGACCTTTCTTAAGAAACTATGTGATCTTAGACAATTCTACCCTAGAAGTTGGAAACCCCTCCACAATAATGAGGCTCCCAATTCCAAGAAGAGCCTTTTGTTGGCCATTGTTACAAATAGAACCTTTACCCTATCAAAGCGAGAAGATAAACTAATTTGGGATGGGCCTAAAACAATGGAATATACAGTTTTCAAAGGATACAATTGCTTAATGAAATTTAGGAATATCCCTAAAGTAGAGCTTCCCTAGATATTGTGTTGGGATAACCTTTGCCTTCCTAAGGCAAAAGCCTTCTCTTGGCTCACTTCACAAGATAAAATCCCAACTACTAGTATTAGAAGAATGGGATATGAAGACCCCCTACAATGTCCACTTTGTGAGAAGGAATAAGAGACATAGTATCATTTATTAGTCAATTGTGACTATGCTAGCAAATGTTGGAACTGGTTCTTCCAAAAAATATCTTGGAAATCAGCTCTTCCTAATATATAAAGAGAGCATTTTTAGGGGTTTATGAATTATTTCCCCTTCAATAATTATGTGGGAATTATGGAAGGATATGTTATCATGAATGTTGATGATACTACTTTGGAGGATTATCCTAAGCATTGAAAAGTATTGACATGTTGCATTCATGACTATGTTTGTCATTGATGTCAACATAGCAGTAAGTCTATGAAGATTATCAGAGTAACAGAGAGATATTGTTGTTGTATGGACAAGGTTTTAATTCTCTGGTGATGTGAGGTCATGGACATGTTTAGTATTGTGTCCTGGTGATGTGGTTCAATGCACAACACATAAGTCAAAGACGTACGAAAGTTGTACATGATTTACAAAGAGTAGTATAGAAATAGACTATTAGGAAAGCAGTTCCTGATGTTTGTTCTCTATCTTACATCTGAGATGCAATGAAGAGATGCACAGTCAGCCAATGATAGAGGGCATTCTATTGGTGATTTTAGCAAGTGCACAAGCCCTAGTATCACACGTGTGAAGTTTTGTATAGATTATGAGCTGACAGTGCTATTGTAATTGTAATTAATTATTTATCTTGTTATGATTAATTGGGAAATCATCAAGGCTAACTCAAGGAATTATTTTGAATATAAGTTATAAAGGAAAGATATTTTCCTTATTTGTAATGTGTTGTGATTATTGTATGAAGTGTGAAGTGAAAAAAGGAGAAGATTGTTTACTGAATGTGAGTTTTATGATTTGATTACAAGATCAGAAGGAGCAGAGGTCCATTTGAGAGAACAAAGATAGAGGAAGGAAGTACTATTCATTTCTATTATTCTACAAGGAATAATATAAAGATCATTTGGACAGTGGGTTCATTGGTCTTAACCTTGAATCTATTTGGGCAGTGAGTCCAGGTGTCTTCCTCAACTCCTAACAGGGTTGGAATCTCCTAACAAGGATTCAAAGTCTCCTAACAGGGATTGGTATGTATTGAATGTTTCTATAGACTCCTAACAAGGTCCATCCTTTAATAAGGAATATTTATATTAGTACATCATTTTGTGGGTACCATCCCCATCGAGGTTTACCCTCTAATCAAGGGTTTCCCTAGTTAACATGCCTAGTGTTATTGTGTATGAGTATCTTGTTGTGGTTTCTATCTATATATATATATATATATATATATATATATATATATATATATATATATCCTGGTTGATTCATCTAATACATAGATAATATCAGGAAAGAACAAGTAAAGAACCTGACATCCTTGTCTAATACACATAGATAATATCATAGAAAATACCTACGCATACACTGGAATGACTTCAAGCTTACCCCTTACATAGATTTTTAGCAATTAAAATCAATCTATGCATCTCATTATCCATAGTAATAATATCAACTAGATTTAAAGATACAATATTCAAGTAGTCACATCCCATATTTGTGGTTTTTTATTATATTACTCATATGGTTAAGTTTGTTTAAGGTTGATAATTATGATAATAGTGTTAGCTTAAAGAATAAATTTGACAACTGAGTGTCAATACACTTAACCAAGATCAAGAGTAAGTGCCAAGTAAGATGAAGTGTCGAGCTATAACAAGTGTCGAGCTATAATAGGTATCGAGTGTAACAAGTGTCGACTATAACAGGTGCCGAGTGTAACAGGTGCCAAGTGTAACAAGTACCGAGTGTAACAAGTGCCGAGTGTAACAAGTGCCGAGTGTAACAGGTGCTGAGTGTTAACAAGTGCCGAGAGAAACAAGTGCTGAGTGTTAGCAGGTGCCAAGCTATCCAAGAAACAACATGTGTCAAGTATCAGCAATACTTCAGGAGCCGAGTAACTTAGTAGATCAGCATAAAAGTTTGAAATTGCACAAACTATGATGCAAACAGTTTTTGCAGCCGACATAAGGTAAAATTCGAGGGATTTAATGATAAAATCAAATCTTTATTTTTTTTTTGCAATTCACATGCAGCCAATAAGAAAAATGATAAAGGCATGCAACCAATTAGTAAAAGACAAGTATTGAGCGGGAAATTGAGATTCAATATGGATCATAGATCCAAATCAAACCCTAAGTCTTTGAAGTCTTTATAAGGAAGACAAAATTTCATTGTAAATATACATGAGAGGACATACAAGGGTGTATAAGGAAAGGAAATCTATTTTCAAAAGCAAGGGTTATCAGATCACAAAGGATCAAGATCAGAGAAGGCGGAAAAGGAGCCTGCATTCAGCAATCAAGGATTGTAATTTATCAGGTTTATTGTATCTAATACTCTCTAGCAATTGTATTAGAATGAAAATCCTATGGTGATAGGTTAGCTTTACAGCTATTTTGTAGATCCTTTTGATTAGGTGATTAAAATCCTTTAACAGGGTGACACTTCATGTTAAGTGTTTGTAAATCCTCTAACTAGGTCACTATTAATACAGTGTAAAGCCTTTAACAGGGCAGGCCTTTAACAGGGCAAACCATCAGAAGTGGTTAAACAATATTGCTGTAGTAAATTTTGTGGGTATCATCCCCACCCTAGTTTTACCTTCTTATTCTTGGAGGGTTTCTGGGTTACCAAATTCCAGTGTTATGAGTTATTAATGCATGTGTTTTGTTACATGTTTATTTGATGTATTTACATGCATGCAATTTACTTTTAGTTAAAAGTTTTATTGGCTAAAGTGTGATACTTATGATTCACCCCCCCTCCCCACCCCCCTCTCATAAGTACTCTTTTCATATTTGAATATTCCAACAATTGGTATCAGAGCTTATCCAAGTTCTCACAAGGAAAAGCCTAACAACTTGGAGGAAAAGATCTAAAGATGGAAGCTTTCAAACTTGGAAAGATCATTGAAGATCAGGTGATAGATGTGCAACTTGCTCTGAATAGCTTGGAGGAATTTAGAAACAAATTGAGAAACTCATTAAAAAAGAGGAAGGATCTAGCCATAGCTGAAAATGATATACACTACAAGGAGATTAATACCACCAACATATTTTCCAGTGGAGACACTAAAGAGTTTGATATAGCAATAGCAGAACTGATGGAGAAAAATAAAATTCAAGCAGATGAGATAAGATCTCTCAAGATGGAACATGAATCACAGGCTATAATGATATGTGAAATTACTGAACAAAAGAAAAGAGTAGTTGATGATAAGGTCATGATGGAAACTGACAAAAGGAATCTTGCAAACAGACTTGAAAAAAAATGTACTGAATTGACAAGGATCTCAAACATGCAGATGGATACACTTGCTCAAATGATGAACCTTCATCATGAACTCAATATGAAAGATATTGAGATCTCTACTTTGAAGATGCAGAAGGAACAAATGCAGAATGAATTGAACAGAGAAAGAGAGGTGGCAGAAAATCTCAATAAATCAAGTAAAGCCATCAAATATTTTGAGCAAATACTGAAATCTCCAAGATCAACCCATGATACAACAGGGCTTGGATATAACAACACTGAAGTTGGAGAATCATCAAAGAGTGCAGAACAAAGAAGTGAAAAAGGTAAAGATGTTAAACCTATATGTCATTTATGTGGAAAGAAAGGACATACATCTAATGTATGTAGAAGCAAGAATGCCCATCAGCATGATAAACCCAAAAGCATAAATAATTGTCATAAATGCAAGAAGCAAGGTCATCAAGCATATGAATGCAGAACCCAAACTATTAAGACATCAAGATTTGATGGACATTGTTATAATTGCAAAAAGTATGGACATAGAGCTTTTTGAATGTAGATCAAAGTCTATGTGGATAGTAAATCAACCAGCAAAAACATCAAACCATGTATTTTGGGATTACAACACCAGGTACAGCTGTCACTATTGTCAAGAATATGGACATATCCCACAGAACTGCATAAGAACACATTTTAGAGGGAACTATAAAAGATGGTTGAGTCAAACTACATGTTTCTGTTGCTTAAAAACTGGTCATGTCAGCAGGAATTGCCCAACAAGGTCAAAGGCATCAAGTCCTAAGTTCAACAATGGAAAGGCAAAGATAGATGTTGGACATATCAGAAGTGAAATGAATAAAACATGGAGGAAGAAAGATGAGTACAGCACATTAAGTGCAGAGATCACTTCACCTAATAGGTCAAGTGATCACACTTCATCAAATTAAGCAAAGAATAAGTGTGTGGGATTGATAAACCAAGTTACATCATAAATCAGTCCCAAGACATAGAAGAACTGCAAAAATGAAATCAGCATAAGCAAAGATACTAAGTCAAAATTGAGAACTTTGCAAAGATCTGTCAAAGTTGTCTTCAGGAGCCGAGTTGCTAACAACGACCGAGTTGATAGTTGATGCCGAGCTATAAAATATCAATAGGAGCCGAGTAAAGTAAAACACAATGGGAGCCGAGTCATGTCGAAACCTTTCGATGCCGAGTAGATATTTGGTAGCGTACTAAGCATTTATTAC
The DNA here is from genome assembly GCA_028749045.1 of Cupressus sempervirens. NCBI lineage: Eukaryota > Viridiplantae > Streptophyta > Pinopsida > Cupressales > Cupressaceae > Cupressus > Cupressus sempervirens. The sequence continues at coordinate 65,512,753 of CM053787.1, read as the reverse complement.
TCTATTTTGAAGGGTACATAAATCTGATTTTCGATCATTTCCCCACCATTCAAACAAGAAGCAAAGCCGAGAAGAGCAAAGAAGATCAAGATCAGCTCAGAAGCCATTTGTGAAGATTTCAATAGCGATTCAAAACAAGTTTCATCGATTTAAGGTATTTTACTTAAGTGCCGAGCTACGTAGGACTTATAAACTTGTTTAAATCATAAACCCTAGTTTGGAAAACAATGGCATCTGGGTCAAGAACCACTAAGGGTATAGAGAGTCATGAAGCATAGTTGGTCAGCAACGAAGTTAAACAACCTGAATTTAAGCCCATTCCAAAAGTAGCATACAAGAATGATCCTGCAGGTGCATTATCAGTTATTCCAGATAAAGTTGTTATGGTCCAAGATGTTTGCAGATGTTATAACTGCAAAATTGGTGCCGTAGGAGATTTAGAAATCTATAATGCATATGATAAACTATGTGAAAACAAAGTACTAAAAAATGAGTTTTCAATAATAGAAAGAAAAGGATTAACCAAAACCCTAGCATTTCTATTTTTTTTCAAAACTGAATGGGTATAGATAATTTTGAGCCGAATACATGATGGAGCTTTTTGGTTAGAGTTAGGGCCAGTAAAATTCACCAAGAAAACTGTTCATAGGGTTACTTGTATTCCAACCCTAGATCGGCCAAAGACCCTGCGAAGTGACAAAAGGGAAGTAATAGAGAAAAATACAGGTGCCAAATGGAACAATAGAGGAATGACTATCGACATAATCACAGATCCCCTACTAGATTTTGCTGTGAGAATCATTCACATAAATGCTATCAATCAAGCAGGTTAAACAGTGTATCTTGTATAGTAGTTGATGTTGCATACAAGATAATCAAAAGAGATCACACTTATGATTTAGTAGAGCTCATGTTTCAACAGATTAATGAAAATATGGGAGCTATAAGGAAGAGCAAGGGAGCTCAATGCAAATTTGGATCAGTTTTGATGTGCATGTTTTTCTATCTGATGAAAGAATTTCCTTCTATGGGTAAGGTAAGATGGAATCGAGACAAAACAATTGTTGAACAAATCAATGGATACATTGAACAGATGGGTGAAAATTTTGATGCCCAAATGACTGGTTACTTTGAAGACTTCAAAAAGTCCATGAAACAAAGAATGAGAATTCCAGTCTCATTGACTGAGAAATATGAAAAAGACATTTGTTTTATTGTAGATATAGATTATACCTACATACAAGCAGTTATACCTAGAGTAATATGGCTTAGGCCACTAGGTTATGAACTTGATATTGATCAAGCCTCTGCAGCAATAACAGCCCTACTTGTAGAAGAAGTTGATAAAAATGCAAAAAAAATTGGAACCTATGATGTTGTCAAATCAAAGGTGATAACAGATTTGAAGACTACTTCAGCAATAAAGAAGAAAGAGAAAATGGTGAGACAAATCAAGAGAAAATTTGGGGTGGAAGAAGAAGGAACAGTAGAAGAAGAGGGAGAAGACATTGAAGAAGAAGGAGATAAACTTCAAGGTCTGACTCAAGGGTTAGGAGAAGATAAAGAGGAAAGTGTTGAGGTAGAAGAAGCCAAGGAAGCACCAGTTAAGAGAAAGACCACAACTCCTTCTACTCCTCAATCCAAGGGGAAGAAAGTAGCTGCTCCTGCACCAAAGAGACCTACCACAAGGGCTGCAGCACAAAAAGCCCAAGAGGAGGCAAAAGGAAAGAAGAAAGACTCAAAGAAGACTACTGCTAAGTCAAAGAAAAGGAAATTTATTCCCCAGCCTGAAACAGATGAGGAGAAAATAGAGTCAGAGGACAATAGTCAATTTCAAGTGGTAAGACACAAACCCCAGACTGTTGTTGATAAATTATGTTCAAAAATTAGGAATGATGATTTAAAAGTTTTAAAGAACCTAAATTTTTCTAAGCTCAACAAAGAAGAGAAAAATAAATTAGAGGAATCTGTGTATGCTATGATGGCTGAATATAAGCACACATCTCTAGAATTAGATGAATCTATGCCAAAAAAATTGTATAAAATTGTAGAGGATAAATGGCATTTTTGTTTACAAATGGAAAAAAAGAGATAAGGGAGTCAACATTAGCTAGATTAATGCCTAAATTGACTAAAGATCAAGTAACAAATGCAGTAAAAAGGCATAATAATAGATTCACTCCCAAGTATAGAGCATTCAGCATATTGCAGAATAAAATTGAAGAGGTAGTTACTAAATCCACAAGATTGTGGAAAATAGTTTACAAGAAAATAGAAGATGTGTATAATGAAGAATATAAGGCAAAGGCAAGTGCCAAGACAAAGGAAAAGAAGGTGTCAGGAACCAAAGAAAAAGAGAAAGAACTAGTGAAGAAGAAGAGTAAAGAAGAAAAGGAAGAAGAGGCACATACTGAGGAGAAAGAGGAAGAGAAAGATACAGTTGAGCCACAAGATCAAAGTATGCAAGACATACAGGTATCTCCTCCTAGTCCTCCTCATGCCACCATCACACCTACAGATATCATAAAAATAAAAGATGTTACAGACACTTCAAATCCAAACATAAATCCATTAACTGTAGAGGATTTAGAAATCCTTGACCAATCATCACTAGTAGAAAAATTAAGTTCAAATCCTGTATTGGTCAGTGTTGATGAATTATAGAATCCGGAAGTTAAAATAGAGATAGTCAAGGTAAAAGCACAAGTGCCACCTTTGACCATACAAACTACTGGTATTCTATTTCTTCCACCACCACCTCCACCAAGTATAGTCACTTATACACTCCAAATGCCGAGTACAACAGCAGGGGAAATAAAAGAAACATCTGAACAACCAACAAGTTCAACCCCACCTAGCGATCATAAAAGGGATATTCAAGCTGAAGAAAAAGATGAGACAAAGAAGAAGGAGGAGACTGCAATACAAACACTGGTTGCATTACCAAAATTTGGTACTCTAACACAGACTCTTCAGCAGCTGAGCACAGATGGGTTATAGCTACAAATCAGGACACCAGGCTCAAGCTCATCAAAGGCAATCAGGAAAATTCACTATGGAGTTCCTGAGCTTGATGAAGAAATAAAGATCCCATATTATGAATCTAGCACTCTTACTGAAGAAAATATTAATGAAATTCAGAGTGCATTGGACAAAAGAAGGAGACAAGAAGCACTAAGAAAAGAATACAAGCATAAGCTTACCTTGAATGAAATTAAAGATATATTCACAGAAGCTTTTTTCTTACAGTCTCCAGATGAGTCAAGACCAATTATAGAGCAACTACCTGATATAGTTAACCAGGTGACTAACGAAGACTAGGGAACAAATGCCAGATTGCTTGAATGGTCAGAAAGGAAGTCCCAAGGTAAGGTAAATAGTAAAATATCTGGTGATATAGCACTATCACAAGAAAAACTGGCAAAGAAAGTTATAACAGTTAAAATTGTACTAGGAAACATCTTTTCCCTATACAACAAGTTGTGTGATTTTTCCACATTCACACAGAACACTAGCCAGAAAATACTGATCTTGGAAAACAATCTGAAAATTTCTAGCATGCAACTCCCCACAAATCCATCTCAGAGTGAGAAGCATTTTGTCCAATTACTTCACACACAAAGAGAGTTAGCTATCTTAGCAGCAGAGGAGGCAACCACAAAAGCTAAATTGATGCAAATTCAATCATCAATAACTCCTCATTTGGAACTACTTCACAAGGAGCAAATAAATGCAGAGACAGTCCTCAGGATAGACCCCAATCTTTCTTCATCTGATGGACTTGTACACCTAGCAGCAGAGATTTCCATCCAACATAAGACATTGGATGTCGCATTAGCAAATTGGGATGTAGCTCTGAAGGTACTCCTTGAAGTAAATAGCACATTTTTGGCTAAGTATGGCATTTCATTGTAAGACCCTTGACATAAGTGTCAAAAAGGGGGAGAATAAGTAATAAGAGAGTAATAAGAAGTGATTAATGGGGGAGTTAAGTATAGGAATGAAATGATAAGTATGATAAAAGGGGAAGATAGAAAATTTTGGGAGAAAACTTTGAGATAGCAAATTTTGAATGTAGGATAAAATAATAAGGAGTCACAAGGATCTTAATTAAGTGTTTTTGCCACTCATGTCAAAGGGGGAGATTGTTAGCTTAAAGAATAAATTTGACAACTGAGTGTCAATACACTTAACCAAGATCAAGAGTAAGTGTCGAGTAAGATGAAGTGTTGAGCTATAACAAGTGCCAAGCTATAACAGGTGGCGAGTGTAACAAGTGCCAAGTGTAACAGGGGCCGAGTGTAACAGGTGCCAAGTGTAACAAGTGTCGAGTGTAATAGGTGTCGAGTTTTAACAAGTGCTGAGAGCAACAAGTGTCGAGTGTTAGCAGGTGCCGAGTGATACAATTTTGTTTAGGTGTCGAGCTATTTAGGAAACAGCATGTGTCGAGTATCAGCAATACTTCAAGAGCCGAATAACTCAGTAGATCAGCATAAAAGTTTGAAATTGCACAAACTATGATGCAAACAGTTTTTGCAGCCGACATAAGGTAAACTTTGAGGGATTTAATGATAAAATTGAATCTTTTTTTTTTTTTCGCAATTCACATGTAGCCAATAAGAAAAATGATAAAGGCATGCAACCAATCAGTAAAAGACAAGTATTGAGCGGGAAATTGAGATTCAATATGGATCATAGATCCAAATCAAACCCTAAGTCTTTGAAGTCTTTATAACATGAAATTTCATTGTAAATATACATGAGAGGACATACAAGGGTGTATAAGGAAAGGAAATCTGTTTTCAGAAGCAAGGGTTATCAGATCACAAAGGATCAAGATCAGAGAAGGTGGAAAAGGAGCCTGCATTCAACAATCAAGGATTGTAATCTATCAGGTTTATTATATCTAATACTCTCTAGCAATTGTATTAGAATGAAAACCCTATGGTGATAGGTTAGCTTTATAGCTATTTTGTAGATCCTTTTGATTAGGTGATTAAAATCCTTTAACAGGGTGACACTTCATGTTAAGTGTTTGTAAATCCTCTAACCAGGTCACTATTAATACAGTGTAAAGCCTTTAACAGGGAAAACCATCAGAAGTGGTTGAACAATATTGCTGCAGTAAATTTTGTGGGTATCATCCCCACCCCAGTTTTACCTTCTTATTCTTGGAGGGTTTCTGGGTTACCAAATTCCAGTGTTATGAGTTATTGATGCATGTGTTTTGTTACATGTTTATTTGATGTATTTACATGCATGCAATTTACTTTCAGTTAAAATTTTTATTGGCTAAAGTGTGATACTTATGATTCACCCCCCCTCTCATACGTACTCTTTTCATATTTGAATATTCCAACAAATAGTTGGATAACTAATTCAACCCCCCCCCCCCCCCCCCCCCCCAATTATATTGGTGGACTATATATTCAAATAATTGGCATCAAAGCATCAGGTCCTTGAAAGAAAATCTTAACAGCTTTGGGAGATCATGGCGAGAAAGATTAGTCCTAAATCTGATGAAGGAAATTTCGTCTCACAGAAGTTAAAGCTTCTTGGTGAATTATCAAATACATGCAAAGATCTTGACATTAAATTTCCTAATCTGGAATCCTTTTATTGCATACAAAATAACAAAGGCAAAGGTAGATCCTTATGCCAAGAAGACAAGAAGATTGAGGAAGCTATTGATCTGCTTATGAAAAGGGAACTAGAATGTATGAAAAAATTCATTTGTTGGACATGTAAAGAGTTTGGTCATTTTTCATCTAGATGTCCTAAGAGAGTAAGAAAATATAGAAAGAGTTCACTTTCTAATAAAGATGAAGAATTTAAAACAATTATGGAAAGATTCTTGAATGACTATGATGTTAAAGATAATGAGTTTGAATTGGTTAAGGAAGAGGAAGTAGTAGATGAGATAGCTTTGGTAACTATTGTTGATCCAAATGCTAACCATGAAAATGCAAAAATTTTCTTTGAGACTAACAATGATCTACAAAATGATGGGTTAACTGTTGAGAAAATAGGAGAGTAGAGATCTAAACCTAGAGATGAGATAAGATTTGAGATGTCAACTCCTACCTCTAGCAAGAATCTAAAAAAGAATCACCCTCCTTAGCAAATAATTGGAAGCAAAGACAAAGGTGTGATGAAAAGAAACAATATTAATGAAGAGGTATGTTTGATTTCTCAAGTTGAACCTAAGAGTGTAGATGAAGCATGTAAAGATGATCATTGGATTCAAGCAATGACGGAGGAATTAGATCAGATTGTGAAGAATGAAACAAGGGAGTTAGTTCCTAGACCTAAAGGTAAGAATGCGATAGGAACCAAATGGGTATTCAAAAACAAGATGAATGAGCAAGGAAAAGTTGTGAGGAATGTAACGCCCCACCATGTGACCCAAAAGAAGTTAGCCTAAAGTTTTACTAAATTTTTCAAACACATATATTTTTAAAGCTATAGATAATAACTTAACAACAACAATTATAACATAGCGGAAGCAATTATCATTCACATAAATACATACCATAAAATAGATTACAATTATTAAAGTCCCATGACATTGAATCACATTTAAGTTTAATTAATAATAAATCCACATCAAATAATAATATGCTAGTATGAATCCATTTAAATGATATACAATTATATATGATGCCACTTGGCAATAAACGGAATGCACAATCATCCACTACACACGTCATAGGGTATGAAAGGCTGAAATAATATACATCATGAAATAAATTACATCATCACTTAAGATCTTATGAAATCAAATACAATACAATAGTACAACCATCCATCATAGAAATAAAAGAATAGATAGAAAGGAACATCTGCACAAACACGTCCAGTAGTGACATCTAACAGTCGGATCTCAATGGTATAAGAAAAAGCACTACCACCCAACCTCGTGGAACCTAAATGGCCCACTCCCATCATGCTGAGGAGATAGTCTTAAGTCCCAAATAGGATAACAAACTCAAAATTCAAAAACCAACATCTAGGTTCAAGGAATCACTTGAAAGCAAACTATCTCAAAAGGTACCAAGACACAAGTATCAACTAATCTCAAAGGCAACACAAACACGTAGGAAATCTACAATGCAAGTGGGCAAGTGTCATTGCACGAACCAACTCTAGGGTTACATAGCTAATCTTTTAATCCTTCAGCCACCTAGTGACTCTATGTTGCACTAGTATGCTTTCGTACTAACAAGGCTTTGGTAGTCTTTTAATCCTCTGGCCCCTTAGTGACTTTCTATGGTACCAATATCTTATTAATTCATTTTAAATTCATTTAATGAAATTTTATTACTTATTAAATAACCTACAATGGGTTACGACCTCCATTGCAAGCCACTTCCCAACATGACATATAGATAACCTACCCTAAGCTCAGTAAAATCAAAAGACCACAAAAGACCACATACCATACATCAGTTCTTAAACAAGAAACATACAAGTATTGAAAAATATTAAACATAATCATAGATTCCACTAAAACAATCATCCTAACAGGACTGATCCAAAAATCAAGTATAAATAAACAATCCACGTCATAATATGACATCAACAAGAACAAATCATACAAACACCTCAATCCTATAAAAGCGACTGGAAAGCAATCCAAATACAACTAATCAAAGACTCAAAGGTTACATCCGATAGGTCACACCATTCACCTCAGTTTCACACAAGAACACTAGAAAGCAATAACAATCAATGCATCAAAACATCTCATAGAGCATACCAGACGCATTACCATGGTTAAGTATAAAAGATCAAGATCAAAACATCATCATGACATCACAAAATAGAACTCCCAAGCCTTTGGTAAACATCTTGACTGGCCAAAGCTAAGTCAAACCCAAAAACCCCAACACCAGTAAATCACATATCACATAAAGTGCATATAAAAGTGAATTTCATAATTCATTAAGTTTTGAAAACCCTAAAGTTCAATATTTACTAAAAGTTTTCAGATTAAATCACAGACAATTCTATAATGGAAATCAATTTTCTCAAACAAGAGTTTCAACCCAGAGAACTTTTGAAAATAGAAACACAACAGACACGAAGAAGATAGGAATTCAAAGAATGAGCAACTACTGCACAAACCCACAAGATCCTACCTAGATTTGATGCTAAAATAATGAACACACAAGCACAATCAACACAGAAACACGCAAGAATCTTCTTTTTCCTTTGAAAAACCTTCTTTTCGAAAATTAGCTCCTTTAAACCTGTGTATCTAGAAATGAGCTATGATTTCCTTAAAGAGTTTTTCCCCCAAATCAAGGCTTTGATCATGCAATCATGCAAAAACCCTTTATCTTTAATTACTATATTTTAATTTTCATGCACACACTTTATGCAATTTAATTAAAATAAACTTTATTAAATTAAAGCTTTCTCTCCCTCATTAAATCATGGGACATTTTTAATATAATATTTATTAATTTAACTAATAATATTATTTAGAGTTTAAAAATAAAACTCCTAAATAAATTATTGTTAAATTAAATAAATATAAATACGCCTAAATTAAAACTTTAATCAAATCTTTTAAAATTTAATTCTTTCGTGCACATTTAAAGAACTTTTTAATTAAAATTTTCTTTTCTATTTTCTTTTCCTCCACTTATTAATTAGTGTAAGCATTATTTAAAGCATAGTTTATTAGTTAAATTACTAAGAATAATTAAAGCTCATTATTTAAATGCAACTCTAATTTAATAATTATTAATTAAATAATCATAATAAAATAATATTAAATCTTTAATCTTTTAATATTTTAATTCTATTTTTATCCCACTTCTTAAATTAGAATTTTAAAATAAATATTTTAAATTGAAGTACATTTTTAATTAATTTCTAATTAATTAAATAACATCATATTCTAATCTTTCTTTAACCAATTTTCTAAATTTAGGCCTCTAAATTTTAGACTTTTTATTTAAAGCATAAATTTAATTAGTTTAAAATTAAATCAAATATTCACATGGTTTTATATTTTCTTTTTAATCAAAAAATATTTATTACTTAACTAATAATATTATTTAGAGTTTATTATTAAAATAAAACTCTTAAATAATTATTATTAAATTAAATAAACATAAATATGCTAAAATTAAAACTTTAACTAAATCTTTTAAATTTAATTATTTTATTTAATTAATTTTTCAATTAATTAAATATAATTAAATGTTGAATTTTCTATATAAAACAACTTTATCTTTAAATTTTTATTCTTTTATTAAATTGATTTTTCATAATATATTTATCAACTTAATTAATAGCATTATTTAGAGTTTATTATTAAAATAAAACTCTTAAATAATTATCATTAAATTAAATAAATATAAATATGTCAAAAATAAAATCTTTAATCAAATCTTTAAATTTAATTTTTTTATTTAATTAATTTCTCAATTAATTAAATATAATTAAATATCAAATTTCTTTATAAAATTTCAATTAAATTAAATCATTAAATTAGTTTTTAATTTGGTTTAATTATAACAGAAAATCACAAACCCACAAAACCAAATACGACAACTCAATTGAAAGTTAAAGAACAAAGTCAAACTCCAGGGTCAAAATCATGAATTCATGTCATTTGACAAATTGAGAAAGGTGAAACTAACTCAGATACTTGTCCTAATTTTTAGGACAATTGGCTTAGGTTAAGATTTGGACTCAAGAGTTATCTCCCCACTTATACCATTGAAATATTGCGATAGGGTATGCTCATCCTAGAAATTTAGGGAAATCAATACCTGGTACTTGCAATCTACATAAAATCCACACATGTACAAACACAATATTCTAAACTAAATAGACAATGGCAAGAAGTGGTGCATCGTGTAGATCCTGACTAGCAAGCGACTACAACTCCCTTCCTCAACCACATCAGAAACGTCAAACATAAAGAAAACATGCATGCACACCATACACATGCAAGTATGGGGTAAGTATCCATAGAAACTAAATAAAAATTATTCGTCTAACTAACATCATTCAATAACTAAAAGGAGGAATAGATGAACATATATATCATCATCGAACATAATCATAGCATATGCCTAAAAGAATCTTATCAAAACAAATCTAAAAAGTCAAGTAGGGGTAGGCATTACAAGGAACAAAGCTAGACTTATATGCAAGAGATATTCATAGCAAGAAGGCATAGACTATGAGTAAACTTATGCACCTATAGCCAGAATGGAAGTGGTAAGAATGTTCTTAGCTTATGTAGCAAATAATAAATTTAAGGCTTATCAGATGGATGTTAAATCATCTTTCCTGAATTGAGAACTTGAAGAAGATGTATATATTGAGCAACACAAAGGTTTCCCTATGAAAGAAGACAAAGACATGGTATGTAGACTAAATAAATCTCTATAATGGTCTAGAGCAAGCACCTAGAACCTCGAATGCCAAGTTGGACAACTATTTGACAAAACTTAGATTTGTTAAAGGTATAGTAGATAGTAACTTGTATTTGAAAAAAAATAGAATGGTTTGCTAGTAATAGTAATATTTTTTGATGGCATCATATTTGGAGGTAAGGATGAAGCAAGTGATAGGTTTGCTGAAGATATGAAGAATGAGTTTGAAATGAGCATGATAGGAGAAATAAAGTTTTTCCTAAGATTACAGATTGTACAAAATAATGATAGTATTTTCATTTCACAAAAGTACCTTAAGGACTTGTTGAAAAGATTTGGATTAGAAAATTGTAAACTTGTTGGTACACATATGATAATTGGTCACAAGTTATCTAGCAAAGATGGAACACCAGCAGTAGAGAAAAAGAAGCACAGATCCATGATTGGAGGTTTGCAATATCTCACTCACACCAAACCAGATATAACAAATCCAATTGAGATTGTAGCTAGATTTCAAGCTGATCCTAAAGAGTATCATTATGCAGCAGTAAAGAGGATATTCAGATATTTGAAAGGAACATTTGACTATGGAATTTGGTATGGTAGATCATGTGATTTCACTCTATGTGCATATATTGTTGTAGATTGGGCAGGCAGTATGGATTATAGAAAGAGCACCAGTGGTGGAGCATTTTTTCTTAGAAGAAGATTGGTTTCTTGGCTAAGCAAGAAGTAAGATTGTATTTAGCAGAGTACAGCTGAGGCAGAGTATGTTGCAATAGAAAATAACTGTAACCAAGTAACGTGGAGGAAATAGATGCTGAAGGATATTAAAATTGAGTTTGAAAAACCTATTATCATTTAATTTGATAACATAAGTACAATGAGTATGTCTAAGAATCATGTATTGCATTCTAAGACTAAGCATATATCTATTAAGTATCATGTGTTGAGAGAGAAAGCAATAGAAAAAAAGATTAGATTAGAGTATGCGAGTACTAAAGATCATATTGTAGATATCTTTATGAAGTCTTTCCCTAAAGATACATTTTAATACATGGGAGTTATGCTTGGGGTTATGCCCCTACCCACTTCTAAGTAGATGATGCAGTAAGTGAATTAGTCTAGTGATACAAAGCATTATTGTTAGACTAGACTAAATACTAATGCTTCCTGTATGGGGGAGTATCTGACATGAGCTAAGTCATTGAGGACTCTTGGTACTTGGTTTTTGAATAGTGTATTTGGACACTGGAGCTGGTTGAAGACTTGGAACAATTTACTAACAATTGGTATACTATCATATTGAGGCCTTTGACATTGATGTCAATGGGGGGAATATGTTGGATACAATTGATTAATTATGTGTTGTCTTTGATGTTACACAAATGTCATATCAATTGATAGATAGTGCTTACCAAGCTCACTTAGTCAATGAACATAGTTTTCCTAGTTTACCGAGCATTCTTGAGTTTACTCAATATAGAAGGCAGTTTCTACCAAGCTCACTCGGGCATCGAAGGAAGTTATGCAGAAAAAGAGTGTTAACTGAGCTTACTCGGTTAATGAAGGGAAAGTTGAATAGAGTCAGTGTTAACCAAGTTCACTCGATTACCAAAGGATTTTTGCAAGTTCACAGTAATAACCAAGCTTCTATTGATTAACATAGAGAATCATTCCAAAGTTAGTTTCTACCGAGTAGGGTCGACTTACTAATGATTTTTTCTTATTTTGGCATATGAAGCTTAATTACTTTATTATTGATTCTAACTGACTATGATGATGAATATTGGTTATTGTAATTTGAATTTGGGCCCACTTGAAAATATGAAAGGTATAAATAAAAGGTCGAGTTGAGATTTCTAGTGTGTGTGTGCAAGTGTGTTGATTGAATTGAAAAAGAAAAAAGAGGGAGTGAACTTGAAGGATAAGCAGGTATCCTTGTGGAGCAGAAAAGTAATATTCGATCGAAAAGGATCAAGTTTAAGAAAAAAAGAGATTTGGATTCAGTAATTCAGTTGCATCACAATTATATCATTTCATTGTTACTCTCTAACCATTTTAGTAGTGATCTAAATCTCTTAACAGATTTGGTTTAACAGCCAATTGTAAATCCTCTAACAAGGTGGAAATTCCATTGAATTGTTTTAAGACCTCTTGCAAGGCCACTCCTAGCAAGGTGATTAAATCTTCTAATAGGGTCAAACCTAACAGTGTGTTTTGTAACCTTTAACAAGGTTGGCTCCTAACAGGGCTCACTTTAGAAGAGTGAAAAATAGTAACTAATTACATTGGTGGTTTTTCTCAAATTGGGTTTCCACGTTAAATCCTAGTGTCTCGTGTTCATTTTTTCTTATGCTTACAAGTAATTAATAATATCTTAAGATTCACAAAAGTAATTCACACTCTGCATTTATCAAGTTATAGCAATTTATTTTGTTAACCGAGCATCAACAGCAATTAGTTTTTTAGTGTAAATTTTATTGTTGACATCTAAGGGATATGGGATTTATTTTAGTGGTAATTGATTCATCCCCTCTTTTAGTTACTCCTTCTATATTTCCAACAATTGGTATTAGAGCTTTTGGTGCTTGCAGGGAAGGTTTCAAGGACCTAAGCTAAAGATCAGGATGTCTTACAAGAGAGAAATTCCAAAGCTAAACAGAGACAACTTTTCAGCATGGCAAGGAGTCATGAGACTTCATCTAGCCACCATTAATGATTCAGGCTACAAATACCTTGATGAAGAATACAAAACTCCTACTGGTACATTATCTATTGGAGATCTTACTAAGAAAAAGAACCACAACATCATGATGATTGACATTGCATCTACTCTTGGCTATGACAAATTTAATGAGACCAAAGACTATAAAACTGCTTTTGATATGTGGAACAAGCTAAAGGACATCTATGGTGGTGATGATAATGTTAGGATTAAACCACAGACAGAAATAACAATTACATGCAAATATAACCAATATCTAAAAAATAATAGATCACACAGAAAAGAACACAAGACACCAAGATTTAACATGGCTCACCCAATTCCTGGGCTACGTCAACCAAATAGGAAGTTTGATATTATTACAATCTAGTAATTACAATATGTGATCCCTTACAGCTCAACACCACTGCAAGAACCAATTTTTATATCACAACTATGAAACAATCCCTAAACCTAAGCTTTTTTATACAAGTATTTTTATCGCTTTAGGGTTATAATTAATAATTACATGTTGACCCAAAATCTTGATAAAATAAGGCACAAAAAAATTTCTGGGGTGATGCCCCAAGCCCCAAAGAATTTATGAAGTATGTACAATACTTCCCTGATCAATCACTACAAACTAACAATCTCCTACTTGGGGACTGATTAGGCTCCACATTAAACAACAATCTCCCACTTGGAGACTAATCCTATAAATGTGTCACTACTCCATGAGGCTCCCACTGGATCAAACCACCCTAGACTCTGCTCTTCTTCTAATCATGTTCGGTCTAGAAGACCAACCAAAGTTGAAGAGGAGTTCAGCTTCTCCCTTGTTACTACCTTTGTCAACATATCTATAGGATTATTAGTTGTATGTATCTTATCTAGCTTTAACTATCCATCTTCCAAAACTGATTGAATGAAATAGTACTGCAACTATATGTGTTTGGTCTTTGAATGTAGAGCTGAATTCTTTGCAATATGAATGACACTCTTGTTGGAAATATTCAAGATATGACAAGTTACTGAGAGGGGAGGGGTGAATCAGTAACTTCTAAAATTTCAACAATAAAACTGCATACTGATATATTCATCATTCATCCAGGTAACCTACTGTAAGCATGAAACAAAATCATTTGGAACACTTGAACACACAGATTTGGTGACCCAGAAACCTTCCAAATAGAAAGTAAAACTGGGGTGGGGATGAAACTCACAAAGCTTCGTTACTGCAGTATGAAGTTGGCCAGTTAAGGCTTATAATGACCACTTCTGGTGATCTGCCCTGTTAGGAGCACAAAGGATTGCTAGATCCACCTTGTTAGAGGATTTACAAACATACAATAAAGTATGCACTCTGTTAGGAGATTTACAAAAGACTGTTAAGTCTACCTTGTTAAAGGATTTACAAAAATTGATTCACCTGTTAGAATGAAACAGTGGATCTGATTGCAACTGGTTGCTGATAAGATCCACTATGCTCTGATTCACCTTGATGTGATAGATAAAACTTTTCTACTCCAAAACTCGACCTTGCTGAATATTTTCACAACTCAGCACACATACTTTCGCACGCATGTATTTCTTTCGCACTTTCACACTTTCACACTTTCACATTTTCACACTTTCATACTTTCATTCATTCCTTTGTTCCTATTACTTCATTTTCCATTACATTTGAGTGATTGCATATATATACCATCCAAATAAATAATGCATGCAAGGTCGGCCAAAATAACAAGTGCAAATCTCTATACAACGTCGGCCCAAGGTAAAAACTCGGGTTCACTGAACTGACTCGGTGTCCTTCTGATACTCGGCGTCCACTACGTTACTCGGCATCTTCATGCACTCGGTAGAAGTGAAGGCACGGTCCATACTAAACACTTTGAGTAGTTTTGAACTCGGTAACCACTGGAGACTCGATAGAAGAGATGTCACTCGGTGAACACTTCTATCTGAACTGTAGCTCGGTGATCAAAGAAAACACTCGATAGAACCTTGTGACTCGGTGATAGTTAGTTTCCTTGATAACCGTCTGAGCTCGGTAATCACAAAGTTCTTGGTTAATACTAAGTACATTTTTACTCGGTCAAAACTGATTCCTTTCTTTACCTCGAACACTCAGTAAACAGTGGCTGCTTTGTTCACCTTGATTACTCGGTAAACACTGACTTCTTTGTTCACCTTGATTACTCGGTAAACACTGACTTCTTTGTTTACCTTGATTACTCGGTAAACACTGACTTCTTTGTTCACCTTGATTACTCGGTAAACACTGACTTCTTTGTTTACCTTGATTACTCGGTAAACACTGACTTCTTTGTTCACCTTGATTACTCGGTAAACACTGAGAACTAGGTAAAGCTTGGCTTACAAAGGAATGTTCGGTGAGAGCTCGGTAAGCATTCAGAATCCAATAAGTGTTGTAACTAATGACAAAAATGTATCATAATGCCAACAACTCTAACTATCTGTAAAAAAATAATTATCCTTCTAAGGATTTCCCAATTCTTCTAAGAAGAACTAAAGCCATATCATCTCTTTGGCTGCCTCTATAGTAGCAACATACTCTGCCTCTATAATGGATAGAGCATTAATCTTCTGTAACCTAGAAACCTAGCTCACAGCTACCCCACCAATAGTAAAGACATAACCTGTAGTACTATGCCTGGTATCAATATCCCCTACCAAATCTAAGTCAACATAGCCTTGTAAATTAGTAGTAGATCCCCTAAAGTGTAAACACTTATTAGATGTTCATCTCAAATATCTGAGAATCCATTTGACTACATTCCAATGCTCAATTCCTAGATGACTCATATACTTGCTAACGACTCCCACTGCATGTGCAATATCTAGCTTGATACATACCATAGCATACATCAAGCTTCCTACAGCTAAAGCATAGGGTACCTTGGACATCTTATCCTCCTCTTATTGTGTCTTGGGACACATCTCCTTAGTCAACTTCAAATGACCAGGTAAAGGTGTGATGATAGCTTTAGCATTCTCCATAGAGAAACGTTGCAACACCTTCTCCACATAATCAACCTAAGATAGTGTCAATGTTATGTTCTTCCTATCTTTGAAAATCTTCATACCAAGGATTTGTTTTGCTGCCCACAAATCCTTCATAGAAAATGCATGTGCTAATTGGCATTTTAGCCCCTTAATATGATCCATGTTAGACCAAGCTACAAGCATATCATCAACATATAAACATAAAATAATGTAGCTATCATCATCCAACCTCTTAAAGTAGACACAATGATTTGAATGACACCTATTGTAACCATGCTTATGCATAAAACTGTCAAATTTTAGATACCATTGCCAAGGTGCTTGTTTTAAGCCATATAAACTTTTCTTCAATTTGCACACTAAGTTCTCCTTACCTTTGAGCTCAAATCCCTATGGCTGAGCCATATATATCTCTTCATCGAAATCACCATGAAAGAAGGTCATTTTAACTTCAAGCTGCTCTAAATACAAATCTTCAGTAGCCACAATACTTAAAACAATACAAATAGAAGTCATCTTAACAACAGGAAAAAATATCTCATCAAAATCAATTCCCTTTTTCTGTGCAAATCCTTTTACAACTAACCTGGCTTTAAATCTTTTCTTACCTCCATCCTCTTCTTTTAACCTATAAACCCACTTATTCTATAAAGCCCTTTTACCTGCAAGCAGCTTGCATAAATCTCATGTCTTATTCTTCAACAAAGGGTCCATTTCATCTTTCATTGTAGACTCTCACTAAATCTTAGTATCCACCTGCACAAGTTCATCATAACATTCAGGTTCACTAGCATCAGTAAGTAAAATAGAATACAAAGAGGGAGAAAATATTTCTAGAGGTCTTATTTGCCTTGTTGACCATCTAACATTCACTGGTGTGTGTGGTATTTGTTGTTGCAATTGTTGCACATCATGAGGAATGGCTGGAACATCAGCTTTTCGAGTATCATCTAGCACTACATAATCATCTTCTTTCTTCTCATGTTGCTACAACAGATCTTTGAACAACACTTTCTCATTGAATATGACATCCCTACTTCTTACAATTTTATGATTTTCAAAATCCCAAAACCTATAATCAAATTCATTAATTCCATATCCAAAAAATACACATTTCTTTGACTTAGCTTCTAGCTTGGTTCTACTTTCAAAATCCATGTGAGCAAATGCTTCACAATCGAAAGTTTTGAGAAAAGAATAACTCACCTTCTTACCAGTTCATGCTTCTTTTGGAATACCACAGCCCAAAGGAGTAGAGGGAGCTATATTAATCAAATATATAGTAGTATTGACAACATTTTCCCACATGTGTAAGGGCAACCCAGCATGTAACCTCATGCTTCTTGTGCGCTCCATTATAGTCATATTCATGCGTTCAGCCACTCCATTTTTTTGTGGAGTCCTTGAAACAATTTTTTGTCTATGAATGCCATTAGTGGAGCAATAATCTTCAAATTCATGACTGCAATACTCACCACTATTATTAGATCTAAGACATTTTAATCTCTACCAATCTCATTTTCAACCAAGCATTTCCATTTCTTAAAAGTTTGAAATAAATCAAATTTTTGTCTAAGGAAATAAACCTATACTTTTCTAGTTGTGTCATCAATAAATGTAACATAATAATGAGAGACACCAAGGGAAGATACCTGAGCCAGTCCCCATACATCTGTATGCACAAGCTCTAATTTCTCTTTTTGTTTTCCTTCCCAGTCTTCACAAAACTCACTCTCTTTTATTTTCCATACACACAACTTTCACAAAAATTCACATTAACACATTTCAAACTTGGAAAAACTTTCTTTGAATGAAGTACTTTCATACCTTTCTCACTCATGTACCCAAGTCTATTGTGCCACAACACTGTATCAGAATTTATAGCAATTATTTGTTCACCCTGCTCAACTGTAGCAACTGTTCCTGAACATTCATTTTTCTTTGAAACAATTAAAGTAGAAGGAACAATATGACCTGTACAAAGATATAAGGTGTCTATTTTCACACCTTTTTCTACTACAAGGGAACCTTTTGAAACCTTCCAATTTTTATCATTAAAAGTAACTACACAACCCTCATCACCGACTTGCCCTACTAAAACTAAATTCCTACTCAGTGTTGAAACATGTCTTACCTCATGTAGTAGCCAATGATTCCCATTCTGCAACTTAATCTTAACTTTTCCCTTTCCAACAATCTGACAGGGTTCATTATCCCCCAAATAAACAAGACCAAAATCCCCTTGGACATAATTAATGAAATAACCTCTATGAGGTGTAGCATAAAATGAAGCACCAGAATTTAAAACCCATGAATCATCAACACTTTCTAAAGACAAAAGCAAATCATCCTCTTTGTATTTGTTACTTATCACATTTGCCTCCTTGTCTCCATCTGGTTTATCTCCTTCATTTTTCTTTCGATTCTAAAAATCTTTTTTTTTTGTGACCTGGTTTCTCACAATACCAACAATCGTTTAGTCCTCTCAATTGATACCTCCTCCCCTTTGACTTTCCTCTTGATTTTTCATGATTTTTAGAATTACTTCCTCTCTCAGTCATTCTTCCCCTACTTTGTGCATTCAAAGCACTTCCTAATGTAGATCCACCTGAGGTTTTCCTACAAGTTTCCTCACTCAAAACAACGACGATCACATCATCATATTTTAGGTTACTAGATCCAGGAATAGAATTACTCACAACCATTACCAAGTCATTCCAGCTTTCAGGCAAAGAACACAAAATCAAGAGAGCCCTAATTTCTTCATCAAAATTGATACCCATAGAAGATAATTGACTAGTAATAGTATTAAAATCATTTAAATGATCTACAATAGATTCACCTTCTGCCATTTTCATATTAAATAAATGCTTCATGAGAAATACCTTGTTTGAAGTGGAAGGCTTTTCATACAATTTTTCTAGTGTTTGCATCAATTCTACTGTCATCTTTGCTTTTGTAATATTAAATGCCACCAATGGTGCTAGGCATAATCAAATGCTTCCAAGTTCCTTTCTATCCAAAAGATCCCATCATCATTTGACATAGATCCCTAATTCTTGGCTTTGCCTTCTAACGCCTTCCATAAATTCTTCTGATAAAGATAGTCTTCCATTTGCATCTTCCATAACTGGAAGTTCTACCCATTAAACCTATCAACTCTCAGCTTACCCTTGTCTGCCATTGCTCCCACTCAACCGTGAGATTTTCCTACAAAGGATAATTGAAAAACAACCTCACTTTGATACCACATGTTAGGATTAAACCATGGACAGAAATAACAATTACATGCAAATATAACCAATATCAAAAAATAATAGATCGCACAAAAAAGAACACAAGACACCAAGATTTAATATGGTTCACCCAATCCCTAGGCTACGTCCACCAAATAGCAAGTCCGATATTATTATTATCCAATAATTACAACCTGATTACAATCTGTAATCCCTTACAGCTCAATACTGCCGCAAGAACCAATTTTTGCATCACAAATATGAAACAATACCTAACTCTAAGCCTTTTTATACAAGTATTTTTACTGCTTTAAGCTTATAATTAATAATTACATGTTGGCCCAAAATTCCAATAAAATAAGGCCCAAAAAAATTTCTAGGACGATGCCCCAAGCCCTAAATAATTTATGAAGTATGTACAATACTTCACTGATCAGTCACCAAAAACTAACAGATAATGTAAGGAGAGCCAAAGTAGAAAGATTTAGAGGATAGTTTGATCAGATGAGAATGAAAGAAGTTAAAAATGTTGCCAAATATGTGGAAAGAATCAAAACTAGTGTCAGTACAATTAGAGCTTCTAGAGGAGAAATCAAGGAAGAAACTATTGTAAGTAAAGTTCTCAGAACTTTTCTTTCTATCTATACAATCAAAGTATCTGCTATTCAATAAAAGAGGTGTGATCCAAATCACAAGTTGAGTTTGGATGTCCTAGTAGGAAGATTGATAGCTTTTGAGCTTGACAACTTTGACAATTATGTTCCAGCTTCCAAAAATGTTGAGTTTGCATTTGAAGCTAAACTTTCACTCAAAGAAAAAGGCAAGAAAACAAAGGACAATTAGTCAGAAAGTGAAGAGAAAATAGAGGAAAGTTCTGATAGTGATCTTGAAGTTGTTGAAGCTTTACTTGCTAAGAAATATTCTAGAGGTAGAAAAAAGTACAAAAGTAAAGTTCCTTTAATCTATTTTTCATGTGAAGAAATTGGTCATATTGCTGCCAGGTGCCCAAACAGAGAAAGAAAGGATGAGAAGAAGAGCTAAAAATACAAAGGCAAGAAGGAATTTAAAGGTCACAAATCCTACAAAGAAAAAGGTAAAAAAACTTGTTTTATGGCTAAAGATTCTGATAACAGTGAAGATGAAATAATGTACATTGCTCTAAAAGATGAATCTAATGAAGAAGAAGATAAGATGGCACGTATCTCTTATGTTAGTAAAAATGATACATGGATCATAGATAGTGGATGTTCAAATCATAAGACTGGAGACAAAACAAAATTTGAACACTTTGAATACTATGATGGAGGTAGTGTAAGATTTGGAAATAATGAACCTTGTTGCATAAAAGAGAAAGGTTGCATCTCATTAATCAATGGACTTGTATGTGACAATTCCTATTGGGTTGAAGGACTAAAACATAACCTACTAAGTGTGGCACAACTAATCAACATTGGATTCAAGGTAGAATTCATGCATGTCAAGGCAAGACTGCTAGATGACAATGGGATTCTGATTAGATCAGGAAAACAAATAAGAGGTAACCTATTGTATCTTGATCTTGGTGATTTCTCATGTTTTATTGCTCAAATGGAAGAAATTTGGTTATGGCACAGAAGACTATGTCATGTAAACTTTGATAATATAGTCAAGATAAGAAAATTCAGAAAAGTAAGAGGTATCCCTAGTTTGAAGAAACCAGATGTTGGTTTTGTTGATCAAATAAATAAGATTGACAAATGAGTGTCAACACACTTAACCATACATGCCAAATACACAATGGGAGCCAAGCTAGAATTTCTTTATGTGTCGAGTCAGTGAAAGTGTCGAGCAAACTACAGTTATTGCCGAGCAAAACACATTTCAGTATATGCTGAGCTATACATAATTCAACATGTGCCAAGCAGATCAGAAGACAGTTTGTGCCGAGCATTGTGAAGTTAATAGAAGCTGAGTGATTCAGGAATTCTATAGGAGCTGAGTAATATAGGAAACACAATGGATGTCAAGCAATCTAGAATAGATGGTGTTGAGCATCAGTAATTACCTCATGTGCCGAGCAACGCAGGACTAGCATAAGAGTTTGTGCCAATACAAACCAAGATGTAAAATGGTTATGCATGACTCATGATAGGATAAGGAGATAAGATCAAATCCTTCCATTTACCTATGCAATCCTCATATAGCCAATTAGAAAAATTGGAATTGCATGCAGCTAATGGGTGAATTTCAAGGGTTTGAATAGAACATTTTATGCAAGGATGCATAATGATCCACTAATCTTTATAAGGGAGTCTTGATGCCATTGAAAAAGAGTAGTAGAGAAGAAGAAAAAGCAGAGCCTTTTATTGAGGTTGTTGCAAAGGATTGGTGTGAAATATTTAGTGGAAAGGACAGCATTTACACATCTAGTAGATCAAAAAAGAATAAGGAACACAATCAGCATATCAGATCTAGCAGAGATCAAGGATAAACGAGCAGATTAAGAGCCTGAAGATCGGCATTAGAGATTGCATTAGTTCAGGTGTATTATTCTAATACTCTATCACAATTGTATTAGGAATATGGAAATCTTATTGAGTTAGGTAGGTTTAATAGCCTTATGTAAGTCCTTTAACAGGGTGGCATTCTAAGTTTACTGTTCTTAAGTCCTTTAACAAGGCACACTCCTAACAGGGTGTAGAAATTCTTTAACAGGGTCACATTTAATAGTGTGTTGTAGCCTTTAATAGGGCAGGCCTTTAACAGGGCAGACCATCAAAAGTGGTTGAAATCAATTGCTGTAGTAATTTCGTGGGTATCATCCCCACCCCAGTTTTACCTTCTTATTCCTAGAGGGTTTTTGGGTCACCAAAATCTCAAAGTGTTATGTGGTGATGCATGTTTGTTTCTCATGATTGTTTAATTTTTATATGCATGCATGTTAATTTTAGTTATATGGGTTTAAACATTGTTAAAAGGCCAGTACTTCTGATTCACCCCCCCTCTCAGAAGATCTCTTCCCATTAAGACATTCCAACAATTG
Source organism: Cupressus sempervirens (assembly GCA_028749045.1). NCBI lineage: Eukaryota > Viridiplantae > Streptophyta > Pinopsida > Cupressales > Cupressaceae > Cupressus > Cupressus sempervirens. Next base: position 65,490,358 of record CM053787.1, on the reverse strand, counting down.
GTATCAAAGATAAGTTCTCTCAAGAAAATCCTAAAAACTTGGAGGAAAAGATCTAAAGATGGAAGTCTTCAAACTTAGGAAGATCATTGAGAACTAGGTGATAGATGTGCATCTCGCTCTACACAAGGTAGAGGAAGCTAGAGAGGAATTGAGAAAATCCTTAAAAAGAAGGAAGGAAATAGCTATAGCCGAAAATGATATTCACTACAAGGAGATTGACACCACACAAGTATTTTCCAAAGGAGATTCCAAAGAATTTGATGCAACGATAGCAGAATTGATAGAGAAAAATAGAGCTCAAGCAGAAGAGATAAGAACTATTAAGATAGAACATGAATCACAAGCCATGATGCTATGTGAAATCACTAAACAAAAGAAAAGAGCAGTTGAGGATAGAGTTATGATGGAATATGACAAAAAAAATCTTGCAAACAGACTTGAAGAAAAATGTACTTAATTAACAAGGATCTCAAACATGCAGATGGATACATTGCCCAAATGATGAGCCTTCATCATGAACTCAATATGAAAGATATTGAGATCTCTACTTTGAGGATACAGAATGAACAAGTGCAGAATAATTTGAATAGAGAAAAAGAAACTGCAGAAAATCTCAACAAGTCAAGTGAAGCCATCAAGTACTTTGAACAGTTACTAAAATCCCCAAGATCAGCCAATCATACATCAGGACTTGGATACAATAGCACTGAAGTTGGGGAATCATCATAATGTGTTGAGCAAAGGAGTGATAAAGGAAAGGATTCTAAACCCATTTGTCATTATTGTAATAAAAAGGGGCATACTGCTAATGTTTGCAGGAGTAGAAGGATCAATCAGCCAAACACATCCAAAATCAAGGGCTACTATCACAAGTGCAACATGCAAGGACATATGACACAAGATTGCAGATCTAAAGTCACAAGGACACAAAGATTTGATGGGCATTGTCATAATTGAAAGAAGTATGGACATAGAGCCTTTGAGTGTAGATCAAAGCCTATGTGGACACCAAATCAGCATGTAAGAAGGGACAACTATGAACATCACTGCAATTGGGACTACAATACAAGGCAAAGTTGTCACTATTGTCAAGAGTATGGACATATACCCCAGAATTGCATAAGAACACATTTCAAGTGAAACTATAAAAGGTGGTAAACTACTTGCTTCAGTTGCTTGAAAACTGGACATGTCAGCAGAAATTGTCCAACAAAGGCCAAGGCACCCAAGATTGATGTAAATAAGGGCAAAGAAAAGATTGATGTGGAACACATCAGAACAGACATGAAGAATACATGGCAGAAAAAGAATGGATCAAGTACATCCAATGAAATAGTCACTTCACCTACGTGGTCAAGTGATCATTTCTTATCTAACTAATCACAAGATGAGACTATGGGGATGATACATGTAAGGAAGTATCATACATCAGCCTTAAATCATAAAGAAGCACTACAAAGTATAAATCTACATGAGATAAGATCCTTGAATGATGATGTCGAGCTGTCGGTGGATGCTGAGTAAAACTGCAATGGTGGCCGAGTTATTAACAAATTTAGTAGATGTTGAGTAAGTATAGTTGCCAAGTGGATACCAAGTTGAAAAAAACCTTTGGAAGCCAAGTAACAAGTAAAAGTACAAAATACATTAAATGCAAGATTTTTGAGTCACTTAAAGGAGAAAATAATCTCATTTTTGAGCCATTCAAATGAAGAGCGATTACCAGGAGCATGAATGAGTGATTTTAAAGCTTTCAACTAGTGATTTGCAGTGATTTAGAGTCTACCCAAGCGATCTAAGCTTTTAACCAGGTATTTCCTTCAGGTGCCGAGTTTTACAATTTGTGAAGTTTGCTTTAATCATCAAACCCTAGTTCACTTTAAAATGGCATCTAGTTCAAAGACAACCCAAGGGAAAGAGAGCCATGAAATTCAAATTTTTAGTAATGAGGTTAAGCAACTAGAGTTTAGGCCCATACCAAAAGTTGCATATAAAAATGATCCCGCTGGTGCCCTATCTTCCATCCTTGAAAAAGTTGTTATGGTTCAGGATATGTGAAAGTGTTATAATTTCAAAATAGGAGCCATAGGAGACTTGGAAATCTTTAATGCCTTTGAAAAACTCTATGATAATGGTATATTGAAAGATGAGTTTTCTATCATAGAGAAGAAAGGTTTAACCAAAGCCCTAGTTTTTCCAATCGTATTCAAAATTGAGTGGATACGCATAATGCTTAGCAAAATTCGTGATGGATCATTCTGGTTAGAGCAAGGATCAGTTAAGATTACCAAGAAGATGGTTCATAGGGTTACAGGATTTACAACCCTAGGTCGGCCCAAGACATTGAGAAGTGAAAAGAAGGAAACAATTGAGAAGAACATAGGTGCAAAATGGAACAATAGAGGCATGACAATAGATACCATAACTGATCCCCTTCTAGACTTTGTTGTAAGGATCATATCACATAAGTTTTATCAATCCAGTAGGTTGAATAGGGTACCTTGCATAGCAGTGGATGTGGCATATAAGCTTGTAAAGAAATACCACACCTATGACCTTGCAGAGCTCATGTTGCAACAAATTAATGAAAATCTTGGAGCTATTAGAAAGTCCAAGGGAGCACAATGTAAATTTGGATCAGTACTAGTTTATATATTCTTCTATGTGATGAAGGAATTCCCTTCATTTGGCAAAGTCAACTGGAGTCAGAATAAAACTATTGTTGATTAAATAAATGAGTTCATTACACAAATGGGAGATAGCTTTGATGATCAAATGTCTATCTATTTTGATGATTTCAAGAATGCAATGAAGAAAAGAATGAGGATACCAGTTTCACTAGTAGAAAAGCATGTAAATGACATATGCTTTCTTGTTGATATTGATTATACTTACATTCAAGCAATCCTTCCAAGAGAAATATGGCTTAGACAATTGTGATATGAGCTTGACGTTGACCAAGCTTGTGCAGCCATCACAATATTACTTGCAGAGGAAATAGACAAATCTACAAAGGCATTTGGAACATATGACACTGTCAAATCAAGAGTTATTACACAACTCAAGACAGCCACAACAGTGAAGAAAAAGGACAAGCTGGTGAAGAAGATAAAGAAGAAATTTGGTGTTAAAGAATCAAGTGCAGCAGGCGAAGCGGAAGAGATTAGTGAAGGAGAAGAAGAAGGTGAGCCAGAACAAGGGCCACTTGAATTGTCACAAGGCCAAAGTGAAGAAAAAGATGAGAGTGCTGAAGAAGACAAGGAAGCACCCATCAAAGGCAGAGTCATCAAAAGGAAGGCAAAGACACCTCTTGCTTCTCAGCCTTCACCAAAGAAAGCTGCCAAGCCAACACCCAAGAAGCCAACAACCAAAGCTACAACAAGGGCCTCTACACAAAAGACCAAAGAGGAAGCCACAAAGAAGAAGAAGATAGTCAAAAAGGCACAGCAAGAGCCAAGGAAAAGGAAAAGATATGTGGCTCAACCTGATACTGATGAAGAAGATCAGACCAAACAGGTAAGTCATCCTCCTAAGTCTTCAGTTGATATATTATGTGAGAAGATTAGGAATGGAGACTTAAGTGAAATGAAGAAGATTGATTTCAATAAGTTCAAAAGAGAGGAACAAAATAGCATAGAAGAATCAGTCTATGCATTAATGGCACAGTTCAAGTATACACCTCTTGAACTAGATGGACAATTGCCAAAGGAGTTGTCTAAAATTGTAGAAGATAGATGGCATTTCTATTTGAAAATGGAGAAGGAGATGAGGGAATCAACCCTAGCAAGTATATTGCCTAATTTAACTAAAGAACAGCTAACTCAAGCAATCCAAAGGCATAACACTAGGTTTACACCTAAGTATAGGGCATTCTCTATTCTCCAAAACAAAATGGAAGAAGTTGTACAAAGAACCACAAGATCTTGGAAAAACTTGTATAAGAAAACTGAAGATGTCCTTGAAGAGGAGTACAGAGAAGAAGTTGCTGCTAATCTAGAGGAAAGAAGGAAAAGGAGAGAAGAGAAGAAAAAAGTAGAGAAAAAGATTGAAGAACAGGAAAACAAGGAAGAGAGAGAGGAGGAAGGAAAAGATGAAGACAAGGGTACTAATGAGAAACAAAGTGTGCAAGACATGCAACTTCCACCTCCTAGTCCTCCTCACTCTACTACCACACCTATAGAAATCATAAAGATTAAGGATGTTGTTGACACTACATGTCAAAACATCAATCCGATAACTGTAGAGGATCTCACTAAGATCCTTAACCAAACAACTCTACAAGCACAATTGTGTACAAGTCCCATATTGGTTAGTGTAGATAATCTCCAAAAGTCAGTAGATGAACTCAAAGAAGCCAAGGTGTCACCACAAGAACCACCTCAAATAATTCAAACTACTGGGCTTTCATTTCTACCACCTCCTTCACCACCAAGAATAGCCACACAAGTTCATCAGGAGTCGAGTGCAATAGCAGAGGAAGTCACGGGTATAATAGTACAGACAGTAAGTATACCTCCAATAGTAGTGACACAAGAAGAAGAAGCCAAGCAAGAAGAAGAGGACAAAGAAGAAACACAAGATAAAGAGAAGTCTGCAATACAAACTTTGGTTGAATTGCCAAAAACAAGAACTCCCACCAAACCCATTCAGAAGCTAAGTACTGAGATGATGACCTTACATCTTAGTACAGCAAGCTCAAGTTCTACAAAGGTATCCAGGACCATTCATTATTGCATTCCTAAGCTTGATAAATTAAAATACCCTATTATGATTCAAGCACTCTAAACGAGGAAAATATAAATGAAATACAGAGTGCATTGGATAAAAGAAGGAGGCAAGAGGCAATGAGGAAAGACCACAAATACAAGCAGGCAATGAATAAAATCAAAGATATATTCATGGATGCCTTCAGCCTACAACCTCCGGATTCAAGCAAGCCAATCCTTGAGCAACTATCCAATATAGTTGACCAAGTGAATAATGAAGACCATGATACAAATGAAAAACTCATGGAATGGTTAGATAAGAAGTTTGAAGGGAAAGTCAACCAGAAGATAGCTAATAACATAATTTTGGGACAGGTTGACCTAGCTAAGAAATTGGATAATTTAAAGATTGTATTAGGAAATATATTTTCCCTTTATAACAAATTGTGTGATTTTTCCAGGTTCACACAAGAAATAAATCCAAAAATTTTGAACCTTGAGAGCACATTAAAACTCTCCAGCATGCAACTACCCTCAAATCCTGCATAGAGTGAAAAGAAATTTGCTCAAACACTTCACACTCAGAGGGAATTAGCTACATTATCAACAGAAGAGGCCACTATTAAAGAAAAGTTGATGCAGATACAAGCCTCAATCACTCCTCACTTGAAAATATTACAGAAGGAGCAAATGTATGCAGAAATAGTCCTGAAGAAAGATCCAAATATTTCTACTCATGAAGGACTTGTTGATCTAGCTGCAGAGCTTGCAATCTAACACAAGTCATTGGATATTGCATTGAATAACTGGGATACAGCTCTCCAAATACTCCTTGAGGTAAATAAACCATTTTTTGCCAAGCATGGCATTACCATTTAGGACCCTTTGACATCAATGTCAAAAAGGGGGAGATAATATTCTAAGGGGGAGATAATATTCTAAAGGGAGAGATATATTAAAGGAGAAGATAAGAAGATAACAGGATCATAAACAGAGAACATCAAGCACAATGGCACAAGATGTCAGAATTCATGACATATCAAGGCATAACCAACTTAGGGGGAGTCATAAGTATTCACAATATCTTTTTAAAATTTTGATAAGTGAAGAATGTATACATAAGGTTTAGATCATGAATGATCAGTTAAGTATTTTTGACACTCATGTCAAAGGGGGAGATTGTTGATCAAATAAATAAGATTGACAAATGAGTGTCAACACACTTAACCATACATGTCGAATACACAATGGGTTCCGAGCTAGAATTTCTTTATGTGCCAAGTCAGTGAAAGTGCTGAGAAAACTATAGTTATTGCCGAGCAGAACACATTTCAATATATGTAGAGCTATACATAATTCAACATGTGTTGAGCAGATCAGAAGATAGTTTGTGTCGAGCATTGTGAAGTTAATTAAAGCCGAGTGATTCAAGAATTCTACAGGAGTTGAGTAACACAGGAAACCCAGTGGATGTTGAGCAATCCAGAATAGATGGTGTCGAGCATTAGTAATTACCTTATGTGCAAAGCAATGCAGGATTAGCATAAGAGTTTGTGCCAATACATTGACTCATGACAAGATAAGGAGATAAGATCAAATCCTTCCATTTACCTATGCGATCCTCATACAACCAATCAGAAAAATTGGAATTGCATGCAGCCAATGGGTGAATTTCAAGGGTTTGAGCAGGAACATTTTATCCAAGGATGCATAACGATCCGCTAATCTTTATAAGGGAGTCCTAACGCCATTGAACAAGAGTAGTAGAGAAGAAGAGAAAGAAGAGCCTTTTATTGAGGTCGTTGCAAAGAATTGGTGTCAAAGATTTAGTGGAAAGGACAACATTTACACATCTGGTTGATCAGAACAGAACAAGGAACACAATCAGCAGATCAGGTCTAGTAGAGATCAGGGATAAACAAGTAGATTAAGAGCCTGAATATCAGCATTAGAGATTGCATTAGTTCAGGTGTATTATTCTAATACTCTCTCACAATTGTATTAGGAATTTGGAAATCCTATTGAGTTAGGTAGGTTTAACAGCCTTATGTAAATCCTTTAATAGGGTGGCATTCTAAGTTGAATGTTCTTAAGTCCTCTAACAAGGCACACTCCTAACAAGGTGTAGAAATCTTTTAATAGTGTCTTGTAGCCTTTAATAGGGTAGACCATCAGAAGTGGTTGAAATCAACTGCTACAATAATTTCATGGGTATCATCCCCACCCCAGTTTTACCTTCTTATTCCTAGAGGGTTTCTGGGTCACCAAAATCTCAAAGTGTTATGTGGTGATGCATGTTTGTTTCTCATGATTATTTAATGTATATATGCATGCATGTTAATTTCATTTATATGGGTTTAAAAGATGTTAAAAGGCCAGTACTTGTGATTCACCCCACCTCTCGGAAGATCTCTTCCCATTAAGACATTCCAATAGGTTTATGCAAAAAAATTTAGATTGGAAAAATGGGAAAGACTAGTTTTAAGAGCAAAAACTATCAATCTAAAGATGTCTTGGAAATTGTGCATATTGACTTATGTCGACCTATTGGAATATAAAGTTATAGTGGAGAAAAATTCTTTATTCTTTTTGTTGATGACTACTCTAGATGTATCTTAGAGAAAAGTCAAAAGCATTTGAGAAATTCAAATGGTATCTAGCAAGAGTAGAAAAAAGAAATAGGAAAAAGATTGAAATGCTTAAGATCAGACAGAGGTGGTGAATTCATCTCCAATGAATTCAATAATTTATGCATTGAAAGAGGAATCAAAGGGCAAGTATCAATCCCTGGCACTCCTGAGCAAAATGGAATAGCTGAAAGAAGAAATAGATCCATCATGGATTGTGCAAGGACTCTAATAATTGAAAAGAATGTTGCTATCAAATACTAGAAGGAAGCCATTAGCACTACAGTTCATACTTTGAACTGAGTAAAATTAAAGGACTCACATAAAACTCCCTATGAATTATGGTATGGCTACAAACCCAATGTAGGTTACCTGAAAGTATTTGGCAGTGAATGTTATATCTTGAAAGAGTCTAGAAAAGGTGAGTTTGATGTGAACGGTGATGAAGGTATATTCTTAGGATATTCCTGTAGAAGTAAGGCATATAAGTGTTTGAATTTGTCTACTCATAAAATCATAGAAAGTGCACATGTGAGAATTGATGAGTTTGCAAAAAGGACTGAAGAAGAAAGTAAAAAGTAACCAAAAGATTACAAAAGATTTGTTTACTTCGAACCTAATCCATTGCCAAGCATTTCTAACAATAAGGAGACTTCACCTCCTGAGTCTTCCATAGTTATTGAGTTGCAAGAAGTACAAACTAAGTCACAGGGACCCAAGTCACATTCTGAAGCTACCAAGTCAATGCCTATTGATTCTGAATGACCCGAACCTGAAGTTGAAATTCAAAATGAAGACAGTGCAATTCATTCAGAAGGAAAAGAACCTATATTGGCCAAGTATGTCAGAAGACATCATGCACCTAGTTAGTTTATTAGAGATAAATTAGAAGGTACTATGACAAGAAGCAAATTAAAAGGTACATGTTTACTTGTTGATTTTGAACCTAGAAGTACTAAGGATGCTCTAGAAAATGAAAGTCGGATTGAGGCAATGAACAAAGAAATTAAACAGATAGAAAAGAATAAAACTTCGACTCTTGTTCCTAGGCCTAAAGATAAAAATGTGATTGGAACAAAATGGGTATTTAGAAATAAGTTGAATGAAGATGGACAAGTATCAACAAACAAAGCTAGATTAGTGTGTAAAGGCTATTCTCAAGAAGAAGGAATTGCTTATGGTGAGACTTTTTCCCCTATTGCAAGATTAGAAGGTGTTAGGACCCTACTTGCATATGTAGCTTGTAGAGGATTCAAAGTATATCAAATGGATGTTAAATCTGCATTCCTAAATGGAATTCTTGATGAAGAAGTCTACATTGAACAACCAGAAGGTTTTTTTGATCTTGACAAAAGGGACATGGTCTGTAAATTACATAAAGCATTGTATGGTCTCAAACAAGCTCCTAGAGCCTGGTATGAAAGACTACATAACTACTTGATATAGATTGGTTTTCAGAGAACAAATGATAACAGTAGTTTGTATATTAAGGAAGGACCAGATAACAAAATTATGTTAGTAGAGATATTTGTAGATGATACTCTATTTATAGGAAATGATGACCTATGCAAAGAATTTTCAGAACAAATGAACAAAGAGTTTGAGATGTCCATATTTGGTGAAATAAAATTCTTTGTTGGATTGTAGATATAGTAGAACAAAACTGGTATCTATATCACTCAATCCAAGTATATAAAAGAGATACTCAAGAAGTTTAGAATGGAAGATTCAAAACTATTAGTGTAGTTTTTTATTTTTCCTATTTTGCTAAGTTTTTCCTACACTTTTTAATAATCTCGCTTAGGTTAATAAAACATGTCTTATTAGGTGAATGGTTGTGACGTGTCACCTTCCTACATGTGAGCATCCATTAGCTATCTTGGGAAGATACTTTGCTATCTTTAGTCTGATAGATGGTTGCTCCTCATTGGTTGGTGTTGCCACCTCCTCCCTCTTCCTAGCCTATATAAGCATGCTACCTGGCTTGTATTTGCATCTCTTGTTTTTGCATCCTCTTAATGCTATTTTGCTTCCAGCATTTGCATTACTCTCTTAGAGACTAACTCTATGATGCTATTTTAATTTTGTATCATTTGCATTCATAGTTTAGATATTTACTCTTTGCACTAGTTTTCTGGGTTATTAATCTTTTCAAATTCTAACATGGTATCAGAGCTTTTCTATGTGCAAGAGTAGATTTTAGTTTCCTTACTTGAGAGATTCGGGGGGGGCAAATAAACTTTATTGTAGTTTTTTTGAAAAATGAAATATGCTCTTCTCTTGCATCTTTGGATGATCCTGAGAATCAGAAAAGTTTTGACAAAAACAGTTTTTCTCTGGGGTTTCAATCTCAAATCTGACAACCAACTTGCATATTTGGAGTTTTCAATCAGTTTTGCAGGTTCCAGCATGCCATTGATGGACTTAAGAAGCTGATCCAGCATTTGCATGTCATATTTTGGTTGCTGGGGTCATTTTTTGATTTTTGGAGCCATTTTTTACTGTTAAAGGTTTCTGATTTACACTACAGCAACATCTTCTGTACATCAAAGAGTTTTGTTTACAGCCCCGAAAAACCATCTGGGTATCTTTTAGATTTTGCATGCAAGCTGTATATTTTTCAGAATCGAGCATGCAAAGCTACAGCCATACCCCTCTCCGTTGGCAGTCACAGATTTGAATGCAATTTTCAAATGTCTCGTTCTTGCTCATACGGACTCTGATTTTGATGATTCTTATTATGAACTTGGCTATTTTTTTGTGCTCTATCCACTAGTGGAGTTGGTTTTTTTATTTTCATGCATGAATTCTTCAGAAATTGCAGATTTTCGGCCATGACTGTGCACAGTTCTCATTTTGGAAACTTCGAAGGATCATAACTTTCTCATACGACCTCATATCGAGGCGATTCTTTTTTTGAAAGTGCATGATTTTTCGAGTAGATCGCAGCGGTGCTATTTGTTTCCTTGATTATTGTGCCCAAGTTTCACTTTTAGCATATGCTCTTCATGAGGGTTTGTAATGCATTGAAATCAAGACCACTAAGTATCTCTTTCTAGTGGTAGTTTTAAATGCACTAAAATAAAGTGCCAAATCATATTTCTTTGGGGGGGTTCTTTGATTGAGTAAAAAGGGGGCGGGGGGGGGCGCATTGTCATGGTTGGGTTCTCTTCTTTTTAGCATTTCTTTGCATTCCTTCATCATGGATCAAACAAATATGCCCATCCTAACTCCATACAATTACTTTGAGTGGAAATCACGCATGATAATTCACTTAAGGAAAGCTGGATTAAATAGGATAACTATGGGACTTGAAATTGAACCTGCTAAAGATGAAGACAAGCCTAAGTGGTTTAACAAATGTGATGAGGCATATGAAACATTGTGTTTGTTTGTTTCTCCTGACTTGCTATTTCACATTGAGTCTTTGGATACAGCAAATGAAGTATGGACAAAGCTAGAAACATTATTTGGCACACAAGATTCAATGAGGGGTCATATGTTGGAAAATAAATTAATTAGTTTGAGTCCAGGCAATTTCAACACAATTCAAGATTTCTTCACCAAATTGAAATCACTAAGGCTATAGTTAAAACAATGTGGAATTGAAAAGAAAGATGAACAATTGATTCTCAGTATTCTCTCTAAGCTAAGTTCAGAATATTCTGTGTTTGTCTCTACCTTCTATGCTACTAAGGGTGCACTTGGTACTCAATTCACCATGCCATCTCTAGATAATTTTGCTGTCAATCTTACTCAAGAATAGGACAAGCTAATCCAGATGAGCACTCTTAAGTCCTCTAAGTCACATGCCTTAGCAACCAACCAAGGCACAAAAGAACAAAAAGGACAAAGTAGTAACAACAATAGTAAGGATGAGAAACAAAATAATAGTGAAGAAAAGAAGGATCAAATACCAATTACTTCAAAAGAAACTATTGATACCTCATCCTCTAAGGGCGATAAGCCTAAGAAAGAAAAGGTTAAATGTGCCTATTGTAAAAGACCCGGTCATGATGAACATAAATGTTTGAAGAAACAAATTGATCACTTGACATGCATTCTTGAGAAGAATAATATTAGTGTTCCTGAGTCTATCAAACAAAGTTCTAATGAAGAGTCTAACAAGGCAAAAGAAAACAACAAAGGGAAAGGAAAGGGCAAAGCTCTTGTTGCAGTTGCTTCCTCACCATCCACTTGGGTTCTTGATTCGGGTGCTTCGCACCACATGACTTCATCTAAGGAAGAACTTGCATCCTTGGAGCCATGTACTATGCCTTCTATTTTGATGGGTGATGACACTCCTATTGAGGTGTGTGGGAGAGGGTCTGTTGATGTGGTGGATGGCACATTCCATGATGTTCTTTGTGTACCCTCATTATCAACTAATCTCCTATCAATATACCAAATCACTCACATAGGTTTAGGCAAGTGGGTTGAGTTCACTCCTGATTCAGTGGAGATACGTGAGTTGCATAGTGATTCTGTAGTTGTAGTTGGGAGAGCAAATTCATCAGTCATGGCTCTATCTGTTTTCTCACTTTGTTCTTGATCCTCCTTCATTTGTTTTGCTCACTCACTCTAATGATGTGAGTAAATTATGGCATGAGCAGTTTGGCCATCTTAACTTCCGCTATTTGCATCAACTCAACTAGCAGAGCATGGTCACAGGGTTGCCTTCGATTCAATTCTCAGGAGGTGTTTGCCAAGGTTGCATTCTTGGTAAGCATCCTAAGGAAAAGTTTGACAAAAGTAAGGCATGGAGAGCTTCACAGATACTAGAGTTAGTTCACAGTGATTTGGCTGGTCCATTTCAACATCCTTCTTTCAGCAGGGCCCGATATGTCCTCACATTCATTGATGACCTTTCTCGATATACATGGGTGTACTTTCTCAAACAGAAGTCAGAGGTATTTGATCATTTTCAAGACTTCAAAAATTTTGTAGAAAAGCAATCTGGGAAAGCCATCAAGGTTTTGCGCACAGACAATGGTGGTGAGTATGTCAACCATCGGTTTGAAAGATTTTGCACTTCAGAGGGGATTGATTTACAGCATTCAGTTTCATACAATCCTTAGCAAAATGGTGTTGCAGAACGGAAGAATAGATCCTTGAAGGAAATGGCAAACTATATGATTCACTCTAGATCTCTTGCACCACAGTATTGGGCAGAAGCCATTAACTGTGCTTGTTATATCTAGAACCATTTTCCTCACCGAGCCTTGAAGGGAGTTACTCCTTTTGAAGCTTGGAGTGGTCAGAAACCATCAGTTAAGCACTTTCGAGTTTTTGGCTCCCCTGCATGGGCCCACATTCCTACAGAGCAACATAAGGCCTTGGATCCGCAAAGCAGACTTTGCATATTTGTAGGTTATCCTGATGGTGTGAAGGGTTATCGGTTGCTCCACCCTACTACACATGAGTTATTCATTGAGAGGAGCGTTCAGTTTGAGGAGGGATCTTCAAGCTCACTTCTATCACTTCTCCAACTCCTTCTACCTTGACATTAGAGTCACTTGGAATACATGACAGATCTTCTGATGAGTCTGATTCACCTAAACAGTCTTCTACCTCTACTTCTGATGCAAAAAGTGATTCAGAGAACTCACCTCCTTCCTCTCCTAGTCATCATTTAGAGGTTAATGATTCCCCTCCAGATTCTCCATCTTCTTGCCCACTTTGGGCTAGACAGACCTTGCAGTCTGCAGGTGATTGGGTTGGGGATCCATCAGACACCAGGCGAACTCGTTCACAATTCTAGGATGCTCCACATGTCTTCATTGCTATTGCCTCAGATCTACAGTCCTTTCATGAGGCTTCTGGTATTTCTGAGTGGGATACAGCTATGCAGGAAGAGTATAGTTCCTTGATGAGGAACCACACTTGGGATCTTGTCCCTCTTCCTAAAGGAAGAAAACTTGTTCAATGTAAGTGGATCTATCGGACAAAATTTGCAGCAGATGGTTCAATTGACAAACACAAGGCTCGCTTGGTCACCAAAGGATTCTCCCAGGTTCCTGGGATTGACTACTCTGAGACTTTTGCGCCAGTTGCCCGAATGAATTCCATTTGAATTGTTCTTGCTATTGTTGCAACTAATCATTGGGAAGTACATCAGATGGATGTGAAGAGTGCTTTTCTTCATGGTGACCTTCATGAGGAGATCTACATGGAGTAGCCACAGGGCTTCCTTCAGGATTCTTCACTTGTGTGTCGTCTTCGAAAGTCTCTCTATGGCCTCAAACAGGCTTCTCGGGCCTGGTATGCCAAGATGGACTCCTTCCTTCTATCAATTGGGTTCACTCGGTGCCATTCTGATCCTAATGTGTACATTTTGCAATAGGGTGATTCACTTCTATTTTTGGTTTTGTATGTTGATGACTTGCTGATCACAGGAAGTTCTTCACCCACCATTAAGGTTGTCAAAGTGGCCCTTCAGGACAATTTTTTGATGACTGACTTGGGCTTGTTGCATTACTTTCTCGGGATTGAGATCCTTCAATCTCCTTCTGGGATCACCATCACACAATCCAAGTATGCTCCAGATTTACTCTCGAGGTTTCATATGGCTAACTGTAAGCCTGCTCCGACTCCCTTTCTTTCTGGAGTCAAACTTGAGGCTCAATGTTCTTCTCCACTTGTTGATGGCACTTTGTACAGCCAACTTGTTGGGAGTCTCATTTATCTGACTCATACGAGACCTGACATCTCCTATGCTGTAGGCATGGTCTCTCGATTCATGTAGGAGCCCCATGAGTTACACTGGAAAGCAGCCAAGCGGATCCTTCACTACATTCAGGGTTCTCATAGTTGTTGGATTCACTACACAGCAAGTATTAAGCTTGATTTGGTGGGCTACACAGATTCAGATTGGGCAGGTGATTCTGAGGATCGCAAGTCTACTTCAGGGTATAGCTTCTCACTTGGGTCAGGTCCTGTTTGTTGGTCGAGCAAAAAGTAGTCTGCTATTGCTCTGTCTTCTACTGAGGCTGAGTATCGGGGGCTGTAAATGCCACCACTAAGGCCATTTGGATTCAACATCTTCTCACTGAGTTTGGTATCCAGATTAGACAGCCATCAGTCATATTTTGTGACAACTAGAGTGCCATTCAGATCTCACAGAATCCAGTTCATCATCAACGGACCAAACACATAGAGGTCCACATGCACTACATCTGGGAGCTCATCCATGGTCATGTCATTGACCTTCGCTATTGTTCGACTTCTGAGCAAGTTGCTGATATCTTCACCAAACCCTTCACTGAGAGCAAGTTCCTTCACTTGCGAGCTTTGCTGGGGGTGTGGGATGCTTCATCTTTTGGGGGGGCCTCTTCCTCTCACTTGGAGTCTTGACTTTTTTGTGGGGGGGTCTCTTTTCTCTCTCTTTTGAGAAATCTTATGTACATGGGTACCTCATCAGGCTTGACTTGCCGGGACCCATTTCTACATCCACCTAAGCTTCGCTTATGGGGGGGTGTTAGTGTAGTTTTTTATTTTTCCTATTTTGCTAGGTTTTTCCTACACTTTTTAATAATCTCGCTTAGGTTAATAAAGCATGTCTTATTAGGTGAATGGTTGTGAGGTGTCACCTTCCTACATGTGAGCATCCATTAGCTATCTTGGGAAGATACTTTGCTATCTTTAGTCCGATAGATGGTTGCTCCTCATTGGTTGGTGTTGCCACCTCCTCCCTCTTCCTAGCCTATATAAGCATGCTACCTGGGTTGTATATGCATATCTTGTTTTTGCATCCTCTTAATGCTATTTTGCTTCCATCATTTGCATTACTCTCTTGGAGACTAACTCTATGATGCTATTTTGATTTTGTATCATTTGCATTCATAGTTTAGATATTTACTCTTTGCACTAGTTTTTTTGGTTATTAATCTTTTCAGATTCTAACCAAAACCAGTTGGTACTCCCATGTGTACTAGACTCAAGCTTACCAAAGATGATGACTCAAAAAAAGTAGATCAAACCTTATATAAATCAATGATTGGAAAGTTACATTATGTAGTTCACACAAGGCTTGATATTTCCTTAGCAGTTGGGATAGCGGCAAGATTCTCAGCTAAACCCAGAGAAAACCACATGATGGCAATCAAAAGAATCTTGAGATATTTGAAACGTACTGAAGACTATGGTTTATGGTACAAACTTGGAGGAAATCTAGACCTAAAGGTATTTATTGATGTTGATTGTGCAGGAAATCTTGATTGCAGAAAAATCACTAATGGAGGAGCTTTATTTCTTGGTAAAAGGCTAGTATCTTGGACAAGCAAGAAGCAAAATTACACATCCCTATCTATAGCAAAAGCAGAGTATGTGGTAGCAGCAGTAAATTGCTCTAACATTGTTTGATTCAAACAATTGCTAGAAGGAATGAAGGTTGAAATCAAAGACCTAGTAGTCATGTATTGTGATAACACCAGTGCAATTAACATATCAAAGAACCCAGTGATGCATTCCAAAACAAAGCACATTGCTATAAAATATCATTTTGTTAAAGAACTAATGTAGGACAAAGAAATCAGATTGGAATATGTCCATACAAAACAACAAATTGTAGACATATTCACAAAGCCATTACCTAAAGATGCATTCTTGTATCTAAGAGGTAAGCTAGGGGTCATTCCCCTATCTAAAGCTCACTAAAATAGAGTTTAGTGATGCATCAAAGGGAACCAAGTTAAAGATCAATCAGTTGATGCAGCATAATCAAGAGAATATTGCATATGAATTAGTACTCAAGGTACATTGATACAAATTTGACATGTGTTGTCTTTGGCATGTGTTGTTAAAGAGGGAGAAGTTTACTGTCATATTTTTATCTTTCTAAAATTTTGTAGAGGGAGAAGTTTGAAAATAAGTTATGCAAAGGAAGAATACAACATAAAGAAGAAGTTCTTGTGTAAAATCAAAGAGGGAGAAACTTTCTATCAAAGGGAGTCTTGTTCTCAAAATTTCATTGTGTTATGACATGTTGTGTTGCCATCAATGCCAAAGAGGGAGATTGTTGGATACAATTGATTAATTGTGTGTTATCTTTGATGTTATACAAATGTCATATCAATTGATAGGCAGTGCTTATTGAGCTCACTTGGTTAGTGAAGATAGTTTTCCTAGTCTATCGAGCGTTCCTGAGTTTACTCTGTATAGAAGGCAGTTTCTACCAAGCTCTCTCAGACGTCAAAGGAAGTTATGTAGAAAAGAGTGTTAACCGAACTCACTCAGTTAATGAAGGGAAAGTTGAACAAAGTCAATTTTAACTAAGTTTACTCAATTACCAAAGTATTTTTGCAAGTTCACAGTGATAACTGAGCTTCTGTTGGTTAACGCAGAGAATAATTCCAAAGTTAGTTTCTACTGAGTGTGATTTTTTCTTATTTTGGCATATGAAGCTTAATTACTTTATGTATTGATTCTAGCTGACTATGATGATGAATATTGGTTATTGTAATTTGAATTTGGACCGACTTGACAATCTGAAAGGTATAAATAAAAGGTCAGGTTGAGATTTTTAGTGTGTGTGCAAGTGTGTTGATTGAATTAAAAAAGAAAAGAGAGGGAGCAAACTTGAAGGATAAGTAGGTATTCTTGTGGAGTAGAAAAGTAATATTCGATTAGGAAGGATCAAGTTTAAGCAAGAAAGAGATCTAGATTTAGCAACTCAGTTGCATCACAATCAGGTCATTTGATTATTACTCTCTAACCATTGTAGCAGTGATCTAAATCTCTTAACAGAGTTGGTTTAACAGCCAGTGTAAATCTTCTAACAAGGTGGCAATTCCATTGAATTATTTTAAGACCTCTTGTAAGGCCACTCCTAGCAGGGTGATTAAATCCTCTAACAGGGTCACACCTAATAGTGTGTTTTGTAACCTTTCACAGGGTTGGCTCCTAATAGGGCTCACTTTAGAAGAGTGAAAAATAGTAAATAGTTACATTGGTGGTTTTTCCCAAATTGGGTTTCCACGTTAAATCCTAGTGTCTCATGTGTTCATTTTTTCTTATGCTTGCAAGTAATTAATAATAACATCTTAAGATTCACAAAATTAATTCACACTCTGCATTTACTAAGTTACAATAAATTCTTTTGTTAACCAAGCATCAAGAGCAATATGTTTCCTCAGTGTAAATTTTATTGTTCACATCTAAGGGATCTAGGATTTATTTTAGTGGTAATTGATTCACACCCCCCCCCCCCCCCTCTCAATTATTCCTTCTATATTTTCAATAGAATATGCATGAAAATCATCTCCTAAGTAATGGGAGAGAAGAACTATTAAGTATGAATGGGAAACTTGTACCTAAATGGGGGAGAGATGTCTCTTTAGGGAGATTTAGAAAGATTTGTGTAAGGAAGCAAGAATATCTCTAGGAGATATGCATCTGATATACTACAAGTTGTTTAGTGTAAACAACTATTGTTGATCCTAAAGAAGAAGAATTGTCTAGTGTTCAAGAGAATTTTAAACCTGATTAATGAAGAGGATTTGAGAAGATGATAACAGTAGTAGCAGCATATTCTTGGAATATAGATGTTTTTCATCTATGTTGTCATCAATGACAAAGGTGGAGGTTGTTAGCATGAATGTTGATGATACTACTTTGGGAAAGTATCCTAAGCATTGGAAAGTATTGACATGTTGCTTTCATGACTATGTTTATCATTGATGTCAACATAGTGGTAAGTCTATGAAGATTGCTAGAGTAACAAAGAGAGATTATAGTTGTATGTACAAGGTTTTGATTGTCTGGTGATATAGAGTCATGGTGTGTCTGGATGATGTGGTTCAATGCACAACACGTGAGTTGAAGACATACAGAAGTTGTACCTAATTCACAAAGACTAGTACAGAAATAAAGTATCAAGACAGTAGTTCATGATGTTTGTTTGCTATCTTACATCTTAGATGCAATGAAGAGATGTGCAATTAACCAATGATAGAGGATAGTCTATTGGTGAGGTCAGCAAGTGCGCAAGCCCTAGTATCGTATGTGTGAAGTTTTATATAAACTGTGAGCCGACAGTGCTATTATAATTTTAATTAATTAATTATCTTATTATAATTAATTAGTAGAGCCTCAAGGTCAACTCAAGGAATTATTTTGAAGATAAGGTATAAAGGAAAGATGCTTTCCTTATTTGTAATGTGTTGTGATTATTGTATGAAGTGTGAAGTGCGAAAAGGAGCAGAGCATTTACTAAATGCGAGTAAGCAATCCAAGGGATTATTGGATACAAATTTTGTGATTTGGTTACAAGATCAAAAGGAGAAGAGGTCTAGTTGACATAAAAAACATAGAGGAAGGAAGTACTATTCATTTCTATTATTCTACAAGGAATAATAAAAAGATCATTTGGACAGTGGGTTCATTGGTCTTAACCTTGAAGCTATTTGGACAATGGGTCCAGCTCTCTCCCTCAACTCCTAACAGGGTTGACACAACTCCTAACAAGGTTGGAATCTCCTAACATGGATTCAAAGTCTCCTAACAAGGAATGATATGTGTTAAATGTTGTTATAAACTCCTAATATGGTCCATTCTCTAACAAGGAATATTTATATCAGTAAATCATCTTGTGGTTACCATCCCCATGTTGACATTAAGGTCAATTTTTCTATTAGTGACTTAACACTTAGTTAATTAGTTACATTTCTATAGAGCTCTACAGTTGCTACCAAGCTAATCATTCATCTAGCAGTGTTAACCAAGTGTTTAAGTTGCAACTGAACTAAGTAGTTAGAATGCAGTTCATGTTGAGCTTCATAGTGTCTACCGAGCATCTAAGATAGTTTACAGTTAGCCTAAGCATAGAAGTATCTATCAAGCTATCTAATAGAAGTGATGAAGATCTTAGTGTTAACTAAGCTCCATAGTGTTAATCAAGTTCTACAGTGTCTACCGATCTCACACTGTTAACAAAGTGAATCCAATGTTGACTGAGTCATGCAGTGTCAACTAAGTGATTCAATATCTACTGAGTTTCATAGTGGTCACCAAGTAATACAGAGTTGATCGAGTTCATGCTACTCGAAGTGGTCAGTATGGATCGAGCTTCAACTTCAACAGAGTGCTAGAGTATGTCGAGTGTTGATTGTATTTGTTGAGTGTTAGAACATCACCAAGTTTATCTTCTGAACCTAAGTTACAACAATAGGCCAACTTTGTGAATTATGATGAATTTGGTATTCTAGCCAACTCTAGTAAGTAGTTAATTGGATTGATACATATGTAATGTATTATATCATATCCAAGTGTGTGATTTAATTGAGTATGTGAAGAAGTATAAGCAGAAGAGTTTGAATTGAAAGCTACAAGTAGTATATAGTGCAACAAAGACATATCTATCATAGTCAGGTGATCATTGCAATTCAAGGAACCTAATTTAGCAAATCATGGTTGCAAATAAAAGATCAGCCACTAATTCATTCTAACAAGTGAATCAGTCAAATACTTTAATTGGGTGGACTTAACAATCTTCTGCTAAATATCCTAACAGAGTGCATACTTCACTGTATGTTTGTAAATCCTTTAACAAGGTGGACTTAACAATCCTTATTGCTCCTTCACTGAAAGTGGTTAATTGTAAGCCTTAACAAGCCAACTTTATACTTTAGTACTAAAGCTTGTGGGTATCATCCCCACCCTAGTTTTAATTTCTAATTGGAAGGTTTTTGGGTCATCATATCTTGTGTCAAAGTGTTTTGAATGTTTTATTGCTTTCATTTTTTCATGCATGCAATTAGATAAGAAAAATATATGAAGGATTAATTGGTGAAGTGAGTTAAAGTTTTATCGGTTCCTAATTCACCCCTCCCCTCTTAGTAACCTAGCCTACCTTATATTTCCAATAACTGGTATCAAAGCAATTAGTTCTCACATCTAAATTTTAGCAGCTCGAGGAAAGATCAAAGGAAATGGAGGTATACAGGCTAGAAAAGGCTATTGAGAATGAAAAGATGGATCTTGAATTAGATATTGGACAACTAAAGATAGCAAAGGAGAAACTCTCTCAATCATTACAAAGAAGAAAAGATCTTGTAGCACAATTGCATGACAATCTCTACATTAAAGAAAGAATTGAAGAATTATATCCAAAAAGAAATTTAGATAAAGTTGATGCAACAATCAAGGACCTACTTGAGAAGAATTCCAATCTTCAAGAAGAAATCAAAAAATTGAAAAGAGAGCTAGAAATCCAATCAGTCAGATTATGTGAAGTCATGGAAGAAAAAGACAAAGCCAAAGAAGAGATTGAAGAAAAGGACAATGAAATTCAATAATTATCCCTTCAGTAAATAGGCTTTATTGATCAACTCAATGATGCAAATAAAGAGCTTATCAATCTAAGGACAAAGAATGAAAGATTGTAGAATAATCTCACTATTGAAAAGAAAACCAATGAAAGAATGATGAAATCTCAAGAAAACATGAATCAGTTAAATGAGAAAACTCAATATAGACACAAAGGCAAAGTTGGATTAGGATATACAAAAGAAGGTGAATCATCTCACCAAGGAGCTCAAAAGAAAAAAAGACCTACTTGTAATCATTACGGTAAGATAGTTCATATATCAAATAAGTGTTGGAGCAATGGAAAATGTTACAATTGCAATAAGCATGGTCATAGAGCAAGTGAATGCACAAGGAAACCTAAGTATGAAGGAAAGTTTCATAGTTACAACAAACAAGGACACAAATCTTTAGAGTACAAGACCAAGAAGTCGAACCCAACAAAGCAAATTGTAAAAGCAATATTTGAATGGGATTATAACACATGGTGTAGATGTCACAACTATGGTGATTTTGGGCACATTGGAGAAAAATGTGTGAAACTTCACATGAGGAAAAGAGACACTACAAAGAGGTGTTTTGTTTATATAGAACTTGGACACCTTGTCAAGAACTGTATAAATAGAGTAGAATAGAAGATGAAAAGAAAGCTAAAGATGACAATATTACAAAACAAATGAGGCAACAATGGGTGCAAAAATCTCCAAAGAATGCAAGTCAAAGTCCTAAAGTTGTTGACACCCAAGTCAATGAGTCGGGTGGCTCAACCACCTCAACTTAGTTCCCCATGGAGATCACTGAAACTATGATTCAGAAAAAGTTATCAAAAATCAGTTCTAGCTAGCAAGCAAAAAGATCCATAATAGCCTTCAAGATGCACAAGGATCACTGAGTGATGATGGAAGTTCAAAAAACCTTACAGAGCAAGGTCGGGTTGCAAGACCTTACTGAGAAAGGTCAGGTTGCATATCTTTTTCAAGATGCAAATGTCAAGTTGGTAGTTCCTACCAAATAACAAGACCTTACCGAGTTGAAGGTGTCTTCTGAGCATTAAAGACCAAACTGAGTGGAGGATAGCCTGTCACTAAGTGCATATGTGTATGAAGCATTAATGGTGATTGTAAAGACTAAAATTTGTTAAAAGGAGGAAATCGAGTGTATTGTTTCACCACATATTTTCATAGAATAGAGCATAGAGCAAATTTAGATGCTCTCATTGATTTTAGCAAGTCATTGCTAAAGATTTCTCCTATGTACAAAACCCTACCGAGTGATGGCATCTTCAACTAGCAAAGTTAAGAAGGGTTCTAAAATGTTGGTTTGTGGAGTTGATTGCAAGGCTCTCGCATTCAAATTGAGTCTGATAATTGCAAAGGCACTTGACCCTGCTGGAGCACAATCCTATATTCCACCCAAGGTACTTTTTGTTCGTGACATCCAATCATTTTAACACTATTATATTTAGGAGCTTTGAATCCTAGAGATGAATGAGGTAGAGAACAAATTATGTGTGGTTGTATTCTGAAACCTGAACACAAACATTTGGAGACAACTGGTTTGATGCATATTTTGCATATGTCGAGGGGTTTTAAACTAAAGTGGATCAAACTCATTTTGAGTCATGTTCATAACATGCAATTATAGTTAGATCATCCTATTTTGATAACCAAGAAGATGATACATAGGATTACTAGATTACCCATGCTGAATAAGGCGAAGACCACTAAAACCCTAGGTCAGGTTGAAATGACAAAGAGGACTCTTGTCGAATGGGATGGAAGAGGCATGAAGATTAGTGGTGTAACTGACATGGAATTGAAGTTTGAGATTCATGTAATAGCTCAAAAAATCTACAACTGAAGCCAGTTGAACAATGTGTCATGAACTAGTTGACCTGGCAAACAAGGTGGTAAAGAGAAATTTGTCTTTCGACCTTGTCGAGCTATTGTTGAATCAATTAAGCAAGAATATAGAAAGCATCCAAGTATCAAAGAAAAACCTATGTAAGTTTGGTTCTCTCTTGACATGTTTATTTTTCTACGTTCAAAATTTTTTCCCTTCTAAAGGTACTATAGTATGGAAGAAAGATACTCCAGTATTGTACCAAATCAATGAATTTATAGTAGAGATGAGAGAAAACTTTGGAAATATTATGGATAACTATTTTGAGACATTCAAGGAGAAGATGTAGAATAGATTTAGGATGCCCAGGAAACTAGTAGAAAATTATGAGTAGTACATATGTTTCACGGTTGACTGTGACAAGGTTTACATTCAGGCAGACAAACCTAGAGTGGCATGGGTTAAGCCTCTAGAATATGAAGTTAATATTGATGACACTAAAGATATTTTTGAAGCTCTATTGAATGAGCCTATGGATCCTAAGGCAACATATTTTAGTACTTATGAAGAGGTTAAGGCCAAAATTGAGCTTGAAATTAAGTTACCCAAAGCAGTGAGCAAAGGATTAAGAAAATAATAAAGAATATGAAGCAATTAGGCTCTCCTCTCATGCTTCCCAAGGGTAGAGGAGATGATATAGTAGATGAAGATGAAGAGGATGTAGAGGAAGTCGAACCTAAGAAAGAGGAGCCTTTGAAGAAGAAAGAGAAGATTATAATAACCAAACCTACCAAGTCTTCTCCTGTTGAGTTTACAATAAGATCTACCAAATATAAGAGCAAACTGAAGTTGGGAAAAGATGATGAAGCTTAACATATTATCTTTTAGAGGTCTGCCCCAACCCTTCAGGAAAGATTGAAGAAGATGGAACAAGGAACAAGTATGACATATTTTAAGTCTCTTAAATATGAGACTAGGAATGAAGAAGAGAAAAAGAAAATTGAGGATACCCTTGTGACAAAATTAGGTAAGTCAAAGTATTCACTTGATGAGCTTACACAAAAAGTTCCTGATGAAATTTTGAAAGCAATCAGACCTCAATGGGATAATGTAATATAAGTTGCTAAAGACATCAGTGAACAAACTTCGAGACAACTTATGCCAAGTCTTGGTGAGAAAGAGATGAAGGAAGCATTTAAAGCAAATGAGAAGACGCTGATACCCAAATTCAATACATGTCTAATATTTCTAAAAGACATTGAATCTATGGTGAATTCTACTACTACCACATGGAAAAACATCTATGGGATGTACAAGCCTAGTGACTTTGTTGTGCATGTTAATGATAAAGATGGTAAAGATGATGATGTTGAAGAAGAAGTAGAAATCAAAGATGATGAGATAGACGATGTTAATCTTGATGATGAGGAAGAAGATTGGAGGAAGTCTTCTAAAAATACAGAGTATTGAAGAAATTGATGCAAAAAACATTGCAACATTAGTTAGGACTTCTTTTCCTCACTCTTCGAGAAAAGCCTTAGTGTAGTTAGGCTCAAAGAAGGCTTCTACTAAGTTGGTTGAGGTTAAATATGCTACACCAAGTACACAAACAATCTCTGGAATTGCTCTACCAAGTGGTTTAATGACTGAAGTGCCTAGCACTTCATCTATCGAGCAGCAAGTCTTCCCAACATCAGGCTTGACCGAGAAACAACAAGGTATTCCATCAATTAATATTATTTTTTCTATTAGTATTGTTGGTGCTATTCCTACTTTTTCAACTATTGTTTCCACCATGGCTAGTGTAATGACAGTTGAAAATTTGTCTCAACTGAAAACTAAAGTTATGAATCAGGGAAAAGAAATTGTTCATTTTGCCATTCCAAAGATTAAGAGTAAAGAGGAGGAAGAAATTGATCTTGATGAGGACATTGTTATTCCAAATTGGGATACCTCTAACCTCACTCCGAAAGAGATGGATACCATCTAAGAACTTTGGAATAAATAGGCAGAGCAAATGAAGCTTAGAGAAGAGAGGAATAAGATTAATCAAGTCCTTGAGGACATAAAGAGAATTTTTTTGATGCTTTGAGTGTTGAGGTTGATGGGAAACAACCTATTCTAGATCAGTTAGTTGAATCTATCTCAAAGTACAATGAAGAATTAAATGGACAAGAAAATTTGTTGCAAAGAGCTGAGAGAAAATTTGAAAATCAAGTTTTGGAGTAGATAGCACATAAGATTTCTATTGATTAAGTAGAGTTCTCTACTATTCTTACTTCACTTAAAACATCTATCAATAATGTTGTTTCATTATTTGTTAAGTTGAGTGATACGTCTATCTTTACAAGGGAAATCAAGGATAAATTATCCAAGATAGATGAGGATATGAAGGAAAGTACACACTAGCTATCACTTGATCCTAGTAGTAGTTCTACACACTTTTAAAAGATTAGATACTTAACAAATCTCCAAGCAGAATTGTTGAGGGAAGAAGCCAGAATTAGGGCCACACTTGCAAAAATTCAAGCCATGATTCTTCCAACATGGATGCACTGCAAAAGCACATTGCACATGCAAAGACACTCATCCATGACAACAACTTCTCCATAGTTGACCACATGATGGAACTATCAACAAAGGTAGAGATAGCCTTGCATGCGAGTAAGGTATTGCAAGAGAATTGGGACAAGACTATGTCAATCATTTTGAAGGTACACACTAACTTCTTGTCACATTTTGGTATTAACTTGTCAATCATTTTGAAGGTACACACTAACTTCTTGTCACATTTTGGTATTAACTTGTAGATATTATATACCTTTGGAATTTATGTCAAAACGGGGGAGAAGTAAATATGCTTATTAATAATTATTGAGCTGTCGTTTTGCAAAATGCTTAACGAAAGGAATCCTTTCAAACTCCTCTCTAGAAAAGCTAATCTAGGATCAACTCCAGGGTTCTGGGCGATTTTGTGACCTACTAGAATTTACTTAGTTGAAGATAAATGTGAGTGTTCATGAGGAGGCCTTTTTTGGCTTGACCAATTTTGAATCGGCTTCCTATCTCAAAAAAAGTATCCACACAAAAAGAAATATATGTTTCTATTTTTCTATTTATAATAAATGCAGTTTTAACTATGTAACTATATGAATTCCTAAATTAACCAAGTGTTAGTAAAGAAAATAAAGAAGATAAGGTAAATTTTAAGAAAATGACTTGAAAATTAAATCCCTAATGGACATAAGCCATGGAAACAATATGTCTGTGAGCTAAGCCTTTGAAAAGATTGGTATGTAACCAATGAAAATAGGAGCAGCACTTCCTTAATTCCACTAATGCAATTTTCGATGGGAATTTAGTAACCATAAGATGTTTCACTTCCCATTAGAATGCAAGGCCATGGAAAGTGTGCTTATGTGAGACAAAAAGCTATGTAGGAACAATAAGGTGATCTCTTCTTCAACTCAATACATCAAGGGAATTTGTCAAGATGCAACAAACACCAGAACGAAAATATCACACAGTCAAATCAACACATCAAAACCATTGGCTCCATTATTATCATGAACCAAAATTCACAAAAATAACACACTCCAACAAGGATAACTACACTCAGAATGAGAGCACCAATAGCATATATTATTGCATCAAAATAACAGCCTGGAATACATATTTAATTCCTAAATTTATAGGTAATCTTCTCCTCAATTTGTGTTGAGAGTGAGAGATTCCTTCATGAAAAATATATGCTTAAAACTAATAAAAAAAATCTAATTATGTACAAACTGACTCTCTAAATGATGTTAAGTAGGACTCCACCCTTGTTTATATCATTTAATGGGTGCATGAGCCTTTGCATGTCTTAAAACAAAGAAAGAATGAGAAAACAAGAAGGAAGCTATCAGATGATGCATGAGTCTTTAGAGATGCAAAAAATAGAAGGTCAACCTTTTCTAGTTGTTTGCAAGAGTTAAACTATCGTCAGAATGCATTTTTGGTGCATGGAAAGCTCTAAATTTGGAACTAACAATTTAACTCCTACAAACATCCAGAAAAGGTTGAGCTTTTTTTTTTGGCATCTTAGAGACTCCTACATCATTTGAAAACTTCCTCTTACTTATTTTCTCATGCTTTCTTTGTTTTAAGACATGTAAAGGCTCATGCACTCATTAAATGATATAAACAAGGGTAGAGTCCTACTTAGCACCATTTAGAGAGTCAATTTGTACATAATTAGATTTGTTTCATTAGTTTTAAGAATATATTCGCATAAAGGAATCTCTCACTCTCAACAAAAATTGAGGAGAAGATTACTTATAAATCGAGGAATTAAATATGTATTCTAGGCCATTATTTTGATGCAATAATATATGTTATTGGTGCTCTCATTCTGAGTGTAATTATTCTTGTCAGAGTGTGTTATTTTTGTGAATTCTTGTTCATGATAATATCAGAGCCAATGGTTTTGTTGTGTTGATTTGATTGTGCAATATTTTAGTTCTAGTATTTGTCGTGTGCTGATGAATTCTGTTGATGTACTGAGTTGCAGAAGCAATCACCATATTGTTCCTACATAGCTTTTTGTCTGACATGGGAACACTTTCCATGGCCTTGTGATCTAATGAGAAGTGAAACATCATATGGTTACTAAATTCTCATCAAGGATTGCATCAATAGAATTAAGGAAGCGTTGCTTCTATTTTCATTAGTTACTTACCGATCTCTTCAAAGTCTTAACTCACAGACGCGTTGTTTCTATGGCTTATGTCCATTACGGATTTACTTTTCAAGTTACTTTCTTGAACTTCTTGTTACCTTATCTTTATTATTTTCTTTACCAAAACTTGTTAATTTAGGAATTCATATAGTTTCATAGTTAAAACTACATTTATTATAAACATAAAAATACAAAAATGTATTTATTATTGTGTGGATGCTTTTTTTGAGATAACAAGTAGATTCAAAATCTTATTCGAAATTGGTTGAACTAGCAAAGGCCTCCTCATGAACACTCACATTTATCTTCTACTAAGTGGATTCCAATAGGCCACAAGCTCACCCGAAACCTTGGAGTTGATCCGAAATCAATTTTTCAAGAGAGGAGTTTGAAAGGATTCCTACCATTAAGCATCATGCAAAATGATAGCTCAATAGAAGCAGTGCTAGAAGGAGGGCCCTAACCATTTGGAATAGGAAAAAAAAAAACTTGTGATTTCAAAATTTTGCATTTTTCACTAGTGCAAAATTTTTTCTGAACTCTCATTGTTCCAAGGTGCACAAGGTGCTCTTTGTTTTGAAGAGGTGCACTTTTTCAAAATTTGACAAAAACTAGAAAATCTTGATCCATCATCTCCATTTTAGTGAGCTTTAAGACCTTCACTTGGTACACGAGTTCCTTGAACTAAGTCACAACTCGTGAACTAAGTCACTTTTACAAGCCTCACAGAGACAAAGGATTACCCTAAATTCTACCACTTCCATTCAACATTTTATCATCTTCTTCAACTTTGCCTCTACATCAACCATCCATTTTTCCACCAAATCCTCCACCAATGGCCTTTTTTTGCAAACGTTATAGACTCACCAATCAACTTAACAGGTGTACTCAATGACCTTCCTAAGAATCCTGAGAAGTTTTGCCCAAGGTTCATCTACGGAGAGATAAGAATAGTTGAAGATCACATCAAAGTATTCAAGGAAATTTGCAACTAAAAGTAGATTACTAATGAGGATGTGGTTCTTCACTTATTCCCATACTCATTGGGAGAAGTTGCCTTTAATTGGTATGTCAATTTACCATCAAGGTGAATTAGAGACAAGGACGCTTTCAAAAAATTGCTCTTGGAATAATTCAAAACTTTCATCAACCCAATTGTGATACATCATCAATTCATATCAATCAAAAGGGACCTAGCTGAGATGCTCTCATGCTTCAACCATCACTTTCATATGGCATACCGCAAGTTGGAAATATCATAGACTATACTCGTTGAAGCCGCAATTCAAATTTATCTAAATTCTATGGACCACCTTACTACTAGTTTCCTAAGAAGGCTTCCTACAAAAGATATTGATGCATTGGACAAAGTCTTCTCAAAATCAATTACCTTCACAAAGTAGGCCATTCCTGATGGAGTAGGATTGATGCCTCCAGCTCAAGCTTTTACAACGATGCCAACATATCATGTTGGAGCACCCGTGATGCCCTGCCAATTCATACCAATGAATCTAGTTCCATTACAGCAAGCACCCACTCTGCAAACCCCAGCTACAACATACCCAGGATATGAACCTTCAAAAGTTTCTTTCTTTGAGCAAAAGGCAGTAACTTTTTCTGAAGCAAACAATAGTTTTGCCTCAAAGTTTGGTCAAATGAAGAAGACCATGTCTCAAATGAGGAATGAGTTGAGCTAGTTAAGGTTATCGCAAGGATAGAATAACAACTTTCAAAGAAACAACATTGGTCTGTACAAAAAAAATAATTATGGTCAAAACGACAATTGAAATTTTAGCAGAAACAACAATGCAGACAACAATAATGTAGGAAATAATAATGGAGGAAACAATTTCAATCCTCTCGATCACAACAATGGTTTCCAAAGACAAAATCAACAACGAAACACTCGTCTAAATAATGGAATCATTCCTGCAGATAATAATAATAATAATTCTTAGTATGTGGACATCAATCAGTATGACAATAATTAAAATGCACCTAACAATGATGGTTCATGTTACAATGGGAATCAAGAAGTGAATCTGACTTCACAAGGAAATAATAATGAATCACCCGTACAATTCAATGCTATGCTACTAGAATCCCACAAAACCAGAGTGAAACCACAAGTCAACAAATAATTTTCTTTCCCATTTAGTCAAGAACCAGATACACAACCAGAACAGATGTTTTCTTTCTGAAATGACAATTGGAATACTTAAAATATGTGAAGTCAGAAAGAACCTATGATAGATGGGATTCCTCTAGCTTTGCAACCAAATCCTCTAGATCTGAGAGCGAGTAATAATCGAATACCAATCAGACCTTTATATAGAGGATAGCAAAATCAGAATCAAGGGAATGTGCCTACAATCTTGAAAAATCCCACATGGTCTACACAAAAGTATAGTGCAGTGTAAGATTTGAAATGAATGAAGGCTAACATATCCATGTTTGACATGCTAAAAAATTTCCCTAATTAGTGGGAAGCACTGATGAATACCTGAGATCATACAAAGACAACCCCCAATGTGAATATTGTTCCTCAGAAAATAGTGTCGCAATAGATTAATACTTTGAAGGCCATGCTAACCATGTTTAAAGACAAGGTTGAGGTGCCTCCCTTTTTGCTTAGCATTAGAATATATGGGAAGAATCTTTATAATTGCTTGATTGATTCAAGAACTTCTTGTAATGTCATGCCACTTTTGATAGCACAAAGTTTGGGAGTCACTCCTCAACCCTCTAATTAAATAGTGATACAATTGGACAAAATGGAAGTAAAAGTCATTGTTGTGTTTAAAGATGTTTAGATATAATTAACCATTGATCCCCGAATTCAATATATCATTGATGTGCATGTGGTGGAAATTCTTGAGACATACAAATTTCTACTAAGTAGATAATGGACAAAATGCCTAAGAGTATGGTTTTCTACTAATTTTACTCAATTGCGGTTACCATGGAAAGGATTGAATAGTCAAATCAAGATAGATGTAGAGCCAAAGTTAAAAACAATGATTACATAATATAAAGCACCAAATGAGATGGCATTCTTACAATTAGATTTGTGTACTTATAAAGTAATGACTTTTGACACAACTTCAACTAAAATGTCGGCTAATCAAAACGGAAGATCCAAGATTCTTGTCCCAAAAGAAAAAATTGTGACACAATTCATAAATAACATGATGGAAAACTTACAATGCCTAGGTGAAGAAGCAGATCCAAATGTTTTTCTTCTTCTGAGATTTTGCAGATTGCATAAAGTTAGTCATTTAGAGTTTGAATGTTCACATTTCGAGGAAGCGATCGCTAAGGTATTAATACAGATAATGGGAATAAAGAACGACCAAGTTCCAAAAGGGGTACACATAGAAAATTAAAGTTCTACAAATGTATCTAAATATGTGGAAAAAGTTAAAGAGGGAATTGAAGATCTAAATGCATCATACAATGATACCTCTTTAGATGGTGGAGGTTTCTCTTCTCCTCCACCAAGAAAGATCAAGGTCCAAAGAAGGAGACATTATGTAAAAGGTTAAGGTTGGATGTTAGTAGTCATTCATCCCAAGCCTACAATGAACAAAATTACAAAATTGATTAGGGAAATTTAGGACAAAAAAGACAAACATATGCTCCCTGTATCAAGGAGTAACAATGGAAAATCATCAAGTCCAACCCACATAAGAGATTACAGTGGGTTCCAAAGAAACAATCTTTTAAAGTACAAGCAAAAGAAAAGCTACAGATGAATAAGCATAAGTCTAGGAAGCCCAAAGAAGAACCCATCTAGACACTCAGATTCAATGGCTCCAAGTTCACATTAGGAGCTAGTGCAAGTATTGAGTTAATCAACCCAAAAGGTAGGTCTTTCTATGCATCATACCGATAACAGTTTAGATGTACTAATAATATTAAAAAGTACAAAGTATTGATCTGAGGACTTCTATTCACACTAGAGAAGGGAATCACAACTCTAATAATTGAAGGAGACTCCTAGTTGGTGATAAGACAAGTGAAATTGATAAACTCTTGCAATGATAGGAGGTTTCTCACTTATTGGAAAAGAGTATAGGATCTAATGGATGATTTTGAAGCTTTGAACATCAAGTCCATTCCAAGGAGGAGAAACGTGGTAGTAGATGCCCTTGCAATTTCAACGAGCGCATTACAACCTATCGAGAGAACAAAATTGAAAAGATTTTTAGA
The DNA here is from genome assembly GCA_028749045.1 of Cupressus sempervirens. Taxonomy (NCBI): domain Eukaryota; kingdom Viridiplantae; phylum Streptophyta; class Pinopsida; order Cupressales; family Cupressaceae; genus Cupressus; species Cupressus sempervirens. The sequence continues at coordinate 65,458,949 of CM053787.1, read as the reverse complement.
AGAATTGGTTTTTGCCCCATCTATCCCAAACAATATTATGAACTTCCAATTTTTTCAAGACGAACAACATATACTCGAATTTATCATGCGCAATGGCCACTTTAAAGGGCAAGAGATTGATGACACTCTAGATGATATACTTGAGGATTATGAACTTGAAGATGAAGATGGGATCCTAACTTTGAAAACCAACACTATCCCAAAGGGGATGGTTGAGTTGGAACACATATTTGATCATGATGAATCAATGCTTAATAAAATACGGTCAAAGAAAAAGGGATTGAGGAATGTGATCCATATAACCTAGGTATCAAGTAAGATCCTAAAATGGTAAGGGTTGGAAAAGTATGCAACACCTAGGAAAGGGAAGATATGCTCAAATTGCTTAGGAATACAAGGATGTCATTACTTGGAGTTATGAAGAGCTCAAAATGTATGATCTTGAAATCATCACGCATGACATTCCATTGAAACTAGATGCCAAACCTTTCCATCAAAGGCAAAGACCTTTTAATCCCATTATTGAACCCTTGATAATGAAGGAAGTTAATAAATTACTCAATGCTAAGATTATCTTCCCCATCTGCCATTCCACATGGGTGGCTAACTTAATGCCTATGAGGAAGAAGATTAGAGAGATTCGTCTTTGTGTGGATTTTCATAATTTGAACCTAACATCTCAAAAGGATAACTACCCTTTGCCCTCACTGGATGAAGTACTACAAATTGTCAATGGTTCCAAGATGATGTCTTTCTTGGATAGATATTTTGGATATAAGCAAGTAATGGTTGATAAAGAAGATAGGCTAAAGACTTCTTTCATGATGAAATGGGGGACTTTTGCACATAGAAGAATGTCTTTTGGGCTAATTAATGCAGGGGTCATATTTCAACGAGCCATGGAAGAAGCTTTTAAAGGATTAATAAAGAAATGTGTAGTCATCTACATAGACAACTTAACTATCTTTTCAAAGGATTGAAGCACTCACATTACTAATTTAAGACAGGTATTCAACAAATATTGAAAGTATGGCATATCACTTAATCCCAAGAAGTGTTCATTTGGGGTTACTAAAAAAAAGGTCCTAGGTCACATCATCTCTAAAGTGGGAATCTCCATTGATCCTAAGAGAATTGAAGCCATTATAAATTTGTCACCTCCACAAAGTCATAAAGAACTCAAGTCTTTCTTTGGAAAGATAAATTTTGTGTGAAAGTTTATAAGTGGATTTGCAGAGATAGTTCGTCCACTTAATGATTTACTCAAAAAGGGAGCAAAAACATAATGGGTTTCAGAAATTAAGAAATCATTTGAGGATATCAAAGTGGCTATTTCCATGACCCTAGTGCTTGTGAGTCCATATTATGGACTACCTTTCAAAATATACTCTTTTTCTTTAGAACATTATTGTGTTGGGATTCTTACTCAGCAGAAAGATAAAGAGGATGAAAGGCCCATTGCTTTTATGAGTTGCCCTCTGAAGAATGCTGAGTTAAAAAATTCTAATCTTGATAAACATTCTTTTGCTTTAATAAAAGTGGTAAAGAAATTTTGTCATTATATACTCAGGAGCAAGGTATATGCAATTGTGTTTGATCCTACGGTTAAGTCATTGTTGATGCAAAATAGATTGGGTGAAAGGCAAGGAAAATGGATGGAAATCCTACAAGAATTTGATTTGGAGATTCAACCCATCAAGTTGGTAAGAGGGCAAGGACTATCAAAAATGATAGCTGATAACCAGATCGAGCATGAGAAGAAATTTTGATTTGATGATGAAACTAATGTGGAACATCAAAAGAAGATTATAGTATCCCAAGTTGATATTGATCATGGTATAATAAAAAATTTGTGGTATCGGGATATTACTTACTGTCTTTTACAAAATTTGTACCCCAATTTGATGAATAGTTCACAACGTAGGGGACTCAAAATGAAGTGTGAATCCTACATGTTGTATGACAGAAAATTGTACAAAAGGAACTATGAAGGAATTCATCTAAAGTGTTTGGGATGAGAAGTGAAAGAAGTTTTGGAATAATTTCATGATAGATATGGTATAGGACATGGTTCAGTAGAGGCTACAGCCCATATGATTCTAAGAACGGGTTATTTTTGGCCTATGAATTTAATGGATACTTTTGAACATGTGCGTACTTCCCACAATTGTCAGACTAGTCCTAATAGAGAAAGGCATCCTACAATGCAATTACAACTAGTGTTTGAGATATACCCCTTTGCAAAGTGGGGACTAGACTTTATTGGTCCAGTAAACCCACCATCATCAACTGGACACACTTTTTCTCTCATAGCTACCAATTATTGCACATGTTGGATAGAAGCATAAACTTTCAGAAACTACACTACTAAAATAGTCACTAATTTTTTGGAAAAACATATTGTTACTAGATTTAGGTGTCATTCTTCCTTGTTTGTGATAATGGGTTAGCCTTTACATCAATGTTCCTTACCTAGTGAGCATTTGAAAATCAAGTTATAATCAAGTTCTCTTTGAATTACTATCCCTAAGGGAATGGTGTAGCAGAGTCCACGAGTAAAAAATTGATCACAGTAATAAGACATTTGTTGAAGGAAAATCCTAGAGATTGGCATACTTAGCTCAAATATGCCTTGTGGATAGATTAAGTTAGAGTAAAAAATGCTTTGGGGACATTCCCATATCTTCTCGTCTACAGACAAGAGCCAGTGCTTCCACTTAACCTCAAGATTCATGTTTTGAAATTCATGAGTGGGTACACTAAAGATGCTGACAGGGTTCAGATCAGATTAATGAATCTCTTAGAAATGGATGAAAAATAGATAACTGCTTTAGAACATATGGAAAAACATTAGGTTTTCATTAAAAGGTGGTTTGACAAGAGGGTCATGATTAAATATTTTAGAATATCTGACCTTGTTCTTCTATGGGACAAAGTGAAAGAAAAGTCAAGCAGCCATACTAAGTTTCAATGCTTGTGGATTGGCCCTTATCAGATCGCAAAAATTATGGGAGAAAATACTTTTAGACTAAGTTCCTTACAAGGAGAATTGGTTCCATTACTAGTCAATGGAGAGTTTTTGAAACATTACTTTGAAGCCTAAAAGTGGAATGTGTGTGTGTGTGTGTGTGTGTGTGTGTGTGTGTGTGTGTGTGTGTGTGTGTGTGTGTGTGTGTGTGTGTGTGTGTGTGTGTGTGTGTGTGTGTGTGTGTGTGTGTGAGCGTTGTTTTTTTTTTTTTTTCCCTACAAGTATGTTTCCCTTTTCGTTGTGTGTTTGCTTTGTAAGTTGTATTTCTTTTAGTGTCAATCCTAGGGTTAGGTGCAATCAAGATTATGTCTTGACGCATTTCACAAACCACTCGTGGTTTCTACTTAAAGGGAGAGGTATTTCTTTGCCAAAACATTCAGATGATATGTATCTTCTAACAACTAGAGGATGATGTTACTTACAGTCATAAAGGACTTATAGTCTTTAAATCATGATTGTAGATTGATAGTTCTCAACACTTTGAAATTTAAAGAATTGACTATCTTGGTGTTTTAAAATCAAGGTTGATGGTGGCATGGGACAGTCTGAAGCTTACCAATTCAAACAAAAGATCTTTTGAAGTAATCGCTAATGTTGTTGTTTGGCATGAGAGTCTTCTCAAAGTTTATTAAAGAGAAATGCAAGTGGTTATAAAATTTAAAAGAATCTAAGAAATGACACCAATGCCTTGGCCACATAGTCTAAGCATGGTTAGGGTACAGAAACAAAATAACAAAGAAGGTGTTAAGCATGAAAGATTTCGAATAGGTCTGATGAAAATAATCTAACAAATAGAGATATGCACTCCAAAATGGCTATCTAAAGTTTATTCAATCTCTTCATGGAAGAATCAAATGGAAACATGCAAGCTCTATAAAGAACTTAAAAGATTGTCCAAAACCTAAAATTCATAAAGTGATAACCCATTAAGAGCCCTCATGAACAGCTTCTCTCATCTAGTCAGCTAGTGATTGATATGCATGATCTATGAAGATTCTCAATGGATGCATCGATAGAGCGAAAGATTGTTTCCAAGTTGCTAAAGATTGATGACAAGTTTGCACCTTGAAACGTCAAAGAGAATGAATACACTGAGCACACAGTGAGCTTAAAATTTTGAGAATCTGAAGTTTTAAATACCAAGGGCCTTGAAAGTTGTTTGAAATGTTCAAATTTAGTTGTTAGTTGATACATTTTAGAACGGTGGTTACTGATGAAGAAATGCCTTTGTCATTTTTTCCTTTTGTTGGGACTATTGTTGTGGTTTCACAATGTACATCCCATTTTATCCTAAGAAATGGGGATCCCCTAGTAATTTTTTTTCTGTTCTAGACCCCTAGTTTGAGGTCTGAGTCATTTTTAGGGCTCTATCTGGTGTCTGAGTCTAGTTTAGCCCCCTGCCTAAAAAATCCAATTGTCAAAAACTAGAGATTTTAAGTGTAAAGGTGATTTTAAGAGGGAAAGGTGCGCTCTAGTGCACCTAGCACACATGTGCACCTTCCAAGGTGCTCTCGTGCGCTAGGTGCCTTAGTGTGAGAACACTTCCCTTTGGAAGTGTTCACTTGCACAAGTACCTCACCCCTCTACGCACACACTATTCATCTCTTTCCTTGGCCTATAAAAACCCAGGACCTCACCCCTCTACACACTCACTATTTGTCTTCAGATCTCTATGAGTGCACCTCCACACCCACAAAGGTGGGCTAGAGATCTTCAAACCTGCACACACACCAAGTTAAAAAACACTAAAGGTGCACACCTTGCACACCTATCCAAGGTGTGCAAGGTGTGCACCTTTTTCACAAAATTAAAAAGAACAAAACAACTAAACACCTTTTGTAAGGTGTGTGTATGTGCACCTATCTAAGGTGTACATATGCACACCTTAAAAAATTTTGAGCTTAAGGCATTATGAAAATGTTGTGTAGTTGTGCACCTTCCAAGGTGCACAACTATGCACCATTCCAAGGTGCACAACTATGCACCATTTTTTTCTTTTAAAAGCTAAGTTATCCACCAAAGGAAAGGGTGCACACATACATCTGCATGTGCGCACCATGTTGTTTTTACACTTAGAAAACCTTACATGATAAGGGTGTGCATATGTGCACCCCACAAGGTGTGTATGTGTGCACTCTTAATTATAAAAGCTTGCATATAGAAAGGGCGCACCTAGCACACCTTCAAGGTGCACAAGGTGCACTAAAAACTTGCATACTAGAGTGTAAAAAGAGGTTTTTAGGCATTTGGTGGATTTTTAAAGTTCTAGGTCAAATTTTTTAGTGATTAGGGTTTGTTTAAGATTGTATTTTCCACCTTTTGGACTAATTTATTTTTGTTTTGTATAGGTAAAATGGCTTCCTCCTCATCCTCACTCGCAACGAAGATTGCTCTAAAATTGGTGGTCTTTAAGTTTCAAGGTGTCCAACCAAAATCATGCTTCCAAGATTCGCATTCAAACATTTGGGACATTAACTTAGGTCATATTGAATGGAATGTGTTCTTAGTACTCTGCAACAAGCCAAATTAGAGATCCCTAATAATTTTTGCACTTATTAGATCAGGATTGGTAAACATGGCTTCACACCCTATATCAGTACAATCTTTAGAATTGATTATGGCCTTAGTAGAGAATTATGCATCTGAAGAGAGAGTGATGAAAATCATAAGAGAGATCATCCTAGATCTAAGATCAAAGAACATCAAGAAATTATTCCATCTTCCAAGGGCATATAATACATTAGGTTGACTTATCATGAAGTAGAAAGGTGGTATAGGAATCATGAATAAGAAGCTATAGAGATTATTCAATCATCATATTTGATTGATAGGACACCTGTGGGATGAAAAATTGGAAAAGTTGACATGACTAGAGGGTATATGAAGGATGATATCGGATATTCCACTATACTTTTGAGCAAGATTATGGGTCTACCTACAGAAGGGCACTTGAACATTTGGATGGTACATTTCCTTAAGACCACCAGAATGGCAAAGATGCCAATTGATTGGACCATAATACTTACTGAGAATCTAGATGAACAATTGGTGGTAGTTAAAATTGACCCCAAATTCTATATGACTTTATATATGATATATTTGTTAGCAGTAAGGACTACGGACTACCCAAGATTATTCAAGAGGGGAAGCTTGCAAGATGCTGATGCATGGTCTTATGTGGTATACCCCCAACTAGTAAAGAAGAAGTTGTCAAATCAAAGTAAAGAATATAGGATAGTGAATGATGCTTTCATTTTTGCAATCATCCGCTTCATTGAAGATGATTATGCAAAAAGGATGTCAGTAGAGGCAGCAACAAGAATTATAGAAATAGGCATCTATTACATCCAATCCAAGACATCCACCTACTTAAGGGTAGTAGGTACAACTCTAAATCCTAAGAAGATCCCTATGTATCTATGTGATAGACTCATTTTTCTAGAGATTGCACAAAAACTCTCATCTACATATGACAAAGTGAGGAAACATAAGAAGACTTGGGTATGGCTCATCACTATAGGACCGTTTGTTATCAAGTAGAAGTAGGATATCATGACCTTTGAGTTAGAATGGGACTAGTATCCCTTAGAGGATTATAAATCCCCTCATCCATGTTTTGACAATATTGGCAGAGTTCAATATTGGTAGGAAAACAATTTAAACATGAGGATGACATAGAGGATAATTAGATGAATGCAGTTGATGACTATGACATCTAGATAAGGGATTATTGTAGGATGACTCTTTATTTGGCAGGCAGTGCCCTAAAAATAAAGGTTCCATTGAAGGTTGTTCAACAAGACACTCTAGAGGTCTTAGATCCCTTATATAATCAAGATAAGATATATGATCGACCGATCATGAATGCAAAAATTGACGGAGAAGAAAATGTGGATATCAATCACAGGGCAAGGCATATCATCCAATTGACCAAGGAATGGATTAAGAAGCCATTCAAGTTGGACCTAGTTCATAATACAGTAGTCTTACATGCCATAGACCACCTAGTAAGGGGAAGAGGGGTGAAAGTTATGGTACCAACATTCACAGTCCAATCTCCAATTAGAATTACACATATGAATCTTCAATATCATGGTATCATTTGAATGATTTAACCTAATTACATGTGTCATTTTGTGATATAATCTATTTTGATGATTCTTTAGCACATCTTTGTTGGTTTTTGAGTTATGGTTATGCATTGCTCACTAGGGGTAACGGGTTAGCACACTTTCCACCAAGATCCTTAACAAGAATTTGGGTGTGCCTAGACCTCTCTAGTGCGTATATGTCATATTTTCCATCATGACTATGAAGCCTCCATCTATGTTCCTAAAGTTTATATTTTGTTTAGTCTAGTCCACACAAAGGAATCTTGTCATCTACGCTTCTATAGCATTTGATGCATAAATCCTCTTGCAATATCAAACTAGGGTGTGCTCTCCCATATGAACATAATTGAATCCCACACATTCATGTAGTTAAGTTGCATTTAGATTAATCATTATCCAATTCACCCTGCTTCATTTCGATCTTACCCATAAGTCATGCAAGGTCATCTTTTAAGTCTTTTTCCTTCCCTTTTCCTTCCCATATCTATTCTTTTTTCAACCCATTTCCTCGAAGGGGCACCCTCCTCCCCTATCGTCGCTACGACACAACACATAGGACTCCTACCCTTTCTGGGACAACCTATATTTTCTTTTCTTTGATATGATGTCATATCGACATCACATCAAAGAGGGGCAAAATGTAGATACTTAAAATTGTCCTAAACACTATATTAATTCATTTAACATTTTCTTTGACATTATAGTTAATTAGTTACTAATTAATTATATTTTTCATATTCTTCTACTTATTTTATTAAATTTATTTAATTAAATAGGTTCACTTTCCTAATGTATTTAAATTTAATTTAAATACTTCCATTCCTAATGTATTAAATTTATTTAATGCGTGATCCCCCATAAATCCCCTTTTAAATAAATCTCATTTATTTAATTCCCTCCATTTCCATTAAATTTTGTAAACCTATGATTAAATTAAATCTTATTTAATTTAGTCTTAAACCTATCCTAAAACCTAGTCTACACCCATCACTTTCATCCTTCTAAGCCTACCCACTACTTAATCCCACTTATTTTCCTAAATACCTTTCTAAACCCCTTTTTTTGTTCCTAATTGTGTGCTCACACATGTGTGAGGAACCCCTCACACTTCTCATAGCTCTCACATCTTCCACACTTCTTACACCTTTGTCCCCCACTCCTTCCTTCAAGTTTGCTCACACATGTGTGAGAAAAATTTGAATGTTGACCCTTGCATGACTTGTCTCCCTTGTGGCACCTATGTGGATGCCACATAGATGCCACCTCACCAATGCCTCTCTCAAACCTATAAATAGAGCCCTTGTCTCAAGCATTTTCCATCTCCCTCATTTGCATTGTTATCATGTCAGTGTGATTCTAGAGCTTTTTAGAGATTTTATTCTTAGAACTAACCCTTGGTAGTTGTTTGCATTACTTAGATTTCTATTTTGCATTAGCTTTCATGATAGTATGATGTTGTAGGTTTCTTTCTTGCATTGCATTTCCATCTCATTCCTAGAATCCTTTGAGGATTGGCTCACTCATAGTCATTTGTTGAAGGTTTTCTCCACTTATTTAGTCTTAGGATCATATCATCTTGTATCTTATTCTATCATTCAAGGGATGCAATAGTTGTGTTTTGGGAGAGCACGTCTATATCCCTCACACTTGAGCACACCAACAAGGCCTCTTATGGGTGCCATTGTTAAGTTTCTTTGAGGTTATGTGAGGACTTTATTTGTTGGTTGCATAGTTGTTTCAAAATTCAAGTAGACTTAGTGGTTTTATCAATCTTATTTGAATCTTGAATGCATGTGCTACTAATGTTTGCTTATTTATGCATGCTCATGATAGGTTGGGTTTTCCCATATACATTTTGGCATCCCGATGGAACCCACGTCCCTTTTCCCATTTTATAAACTGATCAAAAAATGTAGATTTTTGGGTTAAAAACTGTGCACTATTGTCTCCGTTAGGACACAATGTTGTCTGTGCATATGTTTTGTCATCTCTGCAGATTGTCATCTCTATATTTTGGCATCTCTGCTAGACTCAACTCACAATAATTACCATTTTTTTTTGTTCTATTATCTCTGATGTTTTGTCATCTGCGCTTACTAAACTGTCATCTCTGACATTTTATCGTCTTCATCCACCAAATTGTTATCTCTGTTGTTTAAATATTTTTTGTCATCTGCATTGTGGACAGTTGAAAATTAGTCTTTTTTATAAACTATCATCTCCACCTCTGAACTAGCATCTCTGCTATAGACTGTCATCCGTGTTTTCCTACGACCCATTGTTTTGGCATCTGCAATTTTTTGACAACTCTTAGTTTTGTTGTCTACGAGTTTTGTCATCTTCGAGTTCTATCGTCTGCATGTTTTGGTGTCTCTACTTTGCTACTGTTGTATGCAATCAACCAGAGTAAGTATAAAGTATTAACTATTTCATCCTCTATCATCTCTAAAGTTCTGTCATCTCCTAAGTTTGTTGACTGTGCCTGCATTCTATCGTCTACATTTATTTATTTTTTGAGAGTATAAATCAAATTTTGACTTTTGGTGATTTTGTAGGATTAGAATCATTCTAAGCTTATTTACATATAGAAAAAATAACAAAATAAATTAAAATAAATTTTTCCATAGTAAAGCATTCATTTTGGAGATTTTTTCTGAGGCTAATCAAATTGTTTATTGTAGTTTTTGCAGATTGAAGCATTCTAGAAATAACTAATCATGTTTACTTGCAGTTTTTTCTTAATATTTTATTGCTCTTGGGAATGAACTTGTATGAAATAAACATTTTTCTTTGGAATGTATGTTGCAAACTAATACCTAAAGGCTAAACACACTCTTGAATGCTTTAAGGTGAAAATATTACATCCAATCTTGAGTGCCTTAAGGGGGATTCACACACATTTCATTGGAATGAATGATGGTCAAACATACTCTTGAATGTTATTAAGGAATGAACAAGTTTTTTTATTGGAATGCATGTTTATGACAGTCAAACACAATCTTGAATGCCTTAAGGAAATTGACATGCTTTCATTGGAATGAATGTTTAGATTGCAAATGCAATCTTGAATGCCTAAGGTCAATGAAGCTTGCTATGAAATATTTGGATTTGGTGCTTGAAATGAGTTCACTCAATCTTGAATGACTTAAAGGAATTGGTTTCATTTTCAGTAATTTTCTTATGTTCATGATTGATTTACTTTTGTTAACGAAACCTCACTTTTTATTATGTTGACGACATTGTCAAGTTGGAAGGAACATTTCATGCCTTAACACGAGTGTCTTCAAGAGTAGATTATAAAACTTAAAGCTTCATTGGGAAAGAACAAGTGTCTTTTAATACTAAGGCCACTTACGTATTCTCTCCTCTCTCGCCTTTGAGTGATCTTGAGTGCACAAGAAATAAGTGGTCTTGTTTTACACTTTTTAGGAGGCTTGCTTAGGGATTTCATCACCACTTGGGACAACCTCAACTCTAGCATTCTGGCAGAGTATAAATATTGAGAGTTGAATCGAAAGACACCTCTCTTGGAAGCATAATCTTGTTACTCTTGGCTAAGCCCCAAAGAACTTTATACCTTTGGGAAGTGAAGGTAGAGATTTGGGTAACTGTCTCCTCTTAGCTGTGTGGCATTATTTTCTTTCATCTATAGATTTGGGCCTCACATACCTTGTGCATATCAAGGACACCCCTAGTTGAGCTTGTATATCTTAGTAAAAACCTTATAGGATTGTTGGTGTATTTGATGTGCTAAGTGTTCAAAAACCTCCCCATTTGAAGGGGACACACACCATCTAAACTTTTCTTGTATATATTCCATTGCATGCTTTGCATGCTATGTTTCAAAAAATCCAAAAACATCATAAAAGTTCAAAATCCAAAAACATTTCAAAAACAACAAAAAAATCTCTAGTTTTCCACATCACTTCTTCTATCCATCAAATTCATCACCATCATGCATCTCTTGTCTTAATCATTCAAATCATTTCCTCATCTTCTTAATCATTCAATCAAATCACTAATCATCACCCTAATCATGGTTCATAATCCACATCAAGATCCAATTCCTTCATTGAATGATTCATCCTCATGATTCTTAATCCAATCCCTTGTCGCATTCATTCTTTTCTAATCAATTCCTAATTCAATCCATTTACATCTTCATCCAAAATCAATCTTTCTAATTTCATCCATTCAAATCTTCTTCTAATTCAAATTTCCATAAAATCTTCTACTTCGAACTTAGGAGCACCATCATAATCTTTGGAGTTTAATCCTAGTTATCTTGAATGACTCAAATCTTATCAAGGTTATCTCAAACCTTCATCAATATCAAATTTAATCAAATCCAATCAATATCAATTAAAATCCAATCCAAATCAAATTAAAACAAAGTCCAAAATTGCTCCTAGTTCTAAGGTCATATTTCATCCATCATCAAATCTTTCATCACTCTTTGTCTAAGTTCCATGGATACAAATTGGCTTAATCAAATGGTTGAAGATATTCAAAGGAAATCTAGATTTATACCTCCCATTCAACCTACATATCAAATCACTCCCAAATACTTTATATCCAATTCTAATCCATCTCACATTTTGTATTCTTCCTCTATCTTTGACAAGGGAAATCCACCTCATTATCCTTCATCCACATACAATTCCACTTATAGCCCACACAATTCCTCAAACAGAAATGTCATTGCCAAAGAAATTGACGAACTAAAGAATTCCATCTTGAGCCTACCAAATCAAAAGGAAAAGTCCACCTTCCATGACATATGTCCTCTTCCCCCATATTTTGAAGACCATAATCCTCACGTCCTATCCAATCTAAATCTTCCATGTAGTTCCCCATACTTCCAACTTAATGTCCAAAACCATCATCCCAATCTCATACCCATGCCTCAACCTCCACCCAATCCTAATCCTCCAAAATCAACATCATTGCCACCTTGTAATTGTTGGAAATATGATTGAAAAGATCATTGCAAGAAGAAGATTGATTGAAAGAGGGAGAATGTTGTTAAAAGAATGTTTTCAATCATTGTTTTGTCATTGATGTCAATCCTACTATTTGTAAGAATAACAATTGCTTATAAAATCCAAGTATTGTCACTTAGTTGATTGATGAAGAGGATTTAATCAATAAAGATGTAATAAGAGCACCTAAGGGAAAGGTTGAGTTATGGTTTTGTAATGAAGTGCAAGGATTAACTAAGACAATGGTTAAATGATGTATTGATAACATACTTGAAGATACAGAGGTTAGTCACACTTAGAAACACTAGATGAATAAGTTGGAACAAGGTTGACTACAAAGCTTAAACGAACTTCATTAGTAAGTGTTGAGTAAGCTAGTTTAAGCTGAGCAAATTTTCAGTTGGAGCAGAACAAACGCAAAATCTAGTGTGTGTCGAGTAAACTTCAAGAGTCTGGTGAAGTTCAAGTGCCAAGTGATATAGAAGGAGCTGAGCATCAGAAAATCTTAGTGGATGCTAAGTGAATTCACAATAGGTGTCGAGCATCAGTAAAACATAATTGATGTCGAGTAACACAGTTTGTGTCGAGCACCAAAATTTCAATAGTTTTGAGTTGTTGCATTATTGAAAAGTCAAAGATTCACCAAATCTGAGCTAACAAGTTTGCTACCTTGAATTTTGTGAACCAGTTGGAGGATAAGGATGATATGCCAGTGGCACAAAATTTTATGTAAACTATTTTTGATCAAATTCAAGAAGATTCTTCATGATGTTTCTAGAAGAGACAAAATGTGGGTTAGATTCAATGAATCCTACCTAATCCATTCGAACTGAAATCAAAAGAGGGAAGAATCGAGTGGGAAAAAAAATCCCAAACTTCTATTTAAGGAAGTCATAGACCAAGAAGTAAGAGCTAGTGGTGTGCCAAATTGTGATGTGGTTAAAGGGTGTCAAGGAGAAGGCATCTAGGAGAAGGAAGAATAGAGCACAGAGACTCTACTTCGATAAGTGGTCAGAAAGAGAGGATTTCACTAGTACATTGAGCATGGAGACTCAAGAAGACAAAGTTTGAAAGGATGGCAAGTTGTCAGAGTTGCAGAGATTGAAAGCTAGGAAATGTTATGAGCTAAAGAGTGATCTAAAATATGCAAAGTTAAGTTGTATGCTATAATAAGGTCAAAACCCCTTCTTGATACTCTCTAGCAATTGTATCAGTCAGGGTAAAAGAAAATCCTATGGACTTAGGTTGGTTTAATAGCCATTTGTAAATCCTTTACTAGGGTGGCATTCTAACTGAATGTTCTAAAGTCCTCTAACTAGGTCCACTTCTAATAGGGTGGTTAAATCCTTTAACCAGGTCATATTTAACGGTGTGTTGTAGCCTTTAATAGGGTAGGCCTTTCACAGGGCATCACTTTAGAAGAGTGAGAATTGAGTAGCATCTTATTGGTGGTTTTTCCCAAATTGGATTTCCACGTAAATCACTGTATCATGTGTTGATCTTTTTATGTGTTATGTTTGCATGTTGATTTACACTAACTTGTTGAATAAGAAAATTAAAGCTTGGATGAATAAATAGTTAGATGGGCACACTTTACCTAATGAAAAGTTTGAATTGGACATTTGGCTCTTGAATAACAGATTCACCCCCCGCCTCCCTCAATTATTCTAAAGCATTTCTAACAGTAATAAGTATGTCTTTGTTCCATAATCATTGGTAGAAAGCTTGTCTAAATACAAAACTAAAAATGAAGCAATCCAATCACCCAAAGTCATACATCCAATGCAATCTCAAGAACTTGTTCCAAAGCATGTTATTATAGATTCCTCTTCTCTTCTAGATCTGAGCATTTCTCCATCCCATTATTCCCTTATCCCTCAAGATCCATGTATCCCTCTTAGTCCATCTCATGCTTCACTTCCTAATCAAGATCAAGACATTCCATGTACTACACACATTACTGATTCCATTCCATTTCAAGAGTTAGCACCCTTAGATCCTCCATTTCATGAAGATTCTCCTTCCACTCCATCCACTAATACTCCTCCATGTAAAGATCAAATCACTCCATCTCATGGTTCCATTCCATCCACTCCATTATATGATTCTATTTCGTTATATGATATAATCATTCCTTCCATTCCATTACATGATCCTCTTTTAAGTCAAGATCAAAGTACACCTTCATTTGCCTTTCACGATCCCATGCCATCTCAAGATCCTATTATCCCTCATAATCCCCTTCATGATCCTCATCCTCCATAAGATCTCACCACACCTATCCAATCCACTCATGAACCCCATATACATGGACTTGCATCTTGTATTGAAATTGATAAGTATCCCATTGAAGAAACAATGTCTCAAGATGTCGATACACCTTCCACTCCTTCCAAATCCAAAATTCCTCCTTCCAAACCTAAATATTTCCATCACCCATATTCCAAGTCTATTTTGGGACCTTATAAACATATTCGCATTCCTTCCTCATTTCCATCCATTTTAGGTCATTATGTTCCAAAGCCAAACCCTTCATTACTTCCATCCATTTTGGGTCCATACATGCACCCATCCACCATATCCATGTTTTCTATTTCATCACCCTCATGCTCCTTATAAAGATCAACAAAGGCACACATCCTTGAATTCCTTCCAATATTCACCCTCCATAACTTCATCCACTATATCTCCATACCATTTATCTTCATGCACCCATACCATGGCCAATGTAAGCAAATTGGATGCCAAAGATAAAGTGAATCAAGCTAAAAATCTGCAAAAATCCAAGGATCAACATGTCCCCTCTAAAAGGCATGTCCAAGAAAAAAAAAAATGATCCAAAACAAAACTAGAAGGCCACAAAGGCTAAAAATGAAAAATGCAAAAAAATTGTGGATTCCAAAGCTACTTAATGAAGCAATGAATCTCAAAGAAAAATTCAAAATGAAATCCATTTTTGCTAATCCAAAGGCTTCTCTAGATCATAAATCCTCAAAACTTTCATTTACCAAATCCATTTTGGGTCCTTATGTCCCAAAATCCAAAATCCTAAATCCATCATTTCTTTCATTTATTTTGGGTCCCTATATCCCAAAATTCAAACTTTCTCCTAAATATCCTCCAAAATTTCCTCCTTTCCATCACCCTTCAAGGTGTGTGTTAATGACAATCTTTCCACCTCCTTCAGCCACTCATTCACAAGTATTCCAACCTAGCATCCATCAACCATGTCTTCCTCCCAACCACTCCACCCCCTTAATCAAAAAAAATTCATAAGTCATTGTCCTCCATTCACTATCCTACCAACATCTTTGAGAAAATAGTAAAAAATTCTTGAAACTAATAAAGAATGATAAAAGGATATCAAGGGATCCCATCCATGCAACTAGATGCTTGAGTCCTCTCTTTTTTTGCCTTATCATGTATCCATTATCTTCCAATTCGACTTATCCTTCCATTCACTTATCCCCTTCCACTTGCACTCTACACTAGGGGCAAGCTCCATCCATACCACATTGCCTTATATATCTTCCATATTCCTATCTACCATTCATCATCCTTGTCCATCTTTGATCTTGACTATCCTATTCCTTACATCCATATGCTCACTTTCCATATCCCTTGCACATTATTCACACACCATCCTACATAATTCCATAATCCTTTCATATATTTGATCTTGACATCATATCCATCTCTTGTATCCCGTAGTCCTTGGCATTTTCCTTTTCGCTATCCTCCATCCATACTCCTATATACTTCCATCCTTATTTCATATGTCCTTGGTCTTTTTTATCCCAACCATTTCACCCATTTCATATTCCACATTTCATCCATATCCTTCATTTCATTACCCATATCATATTCATACCCTCCCTCCCATATCCCTTATTCATTCCACTTTCATGCCCATACTTGTGATCAATACTAGAGGCACAATAGCAAAATGCCCATGTCCGCTTTGGACATCCACATGCCTTCCCTTCCTTCATACAATAGCCTTTACACCATATTTTTATTTCCACACATCCTTTCCCACCATATTTTCTTCCATTTTTTAATCCTTGGTATAGGGCATTTGAACTCCTTTGAAACATGGTCCTTGGCTCCCCATTGTCCTATACCGGATCCTTTGGTCCCCCATATTGTTCCTCCATTCAGATATCCCCAACCTTATCATCCATTTTCCATTCCTTGGTTCTCCCTTGTCATTGATCTCCATCTATTATATCATGCCTCCTTTCATATCAAATTCAATCCAAGTCTTCCAATCCATTTAATCAATTTGTTTATCCTCTACTCTAATCAAATTCCCTTCTTCTGGTCATTTCCTACAAATCTATTTACATCTTATCTACATCTCCTTTTTCTTCTAATCACCATTATTCAGCTCATTCAATCAAATTCATCCATCATCTTATCCAAATTCTTCTAGTTCATCATCCAATCTCATGACACTAAGCTTCAACCCATTAAACTAAGCTTATCAAATAGTGATTGCAAATAAACTTACAAAATTTACACTGAGACTAAATGATTTAAGAACATTGTTCCTTTCAACATAATTTCTAGTGAACAATCACAAAAATTTCAATACAATTCAATCAAACAATCAATTTTTGCCTTACAGGATGTATCCTTCCTATACAAGCTTAACAAATTCACCATCAAAATAAAGTTCATGGCAAGAACTGTGGATTGAATGACTACTTGGTCAGGAGGTCTTTTTGTTGATTTTATCTATGTGTGTCAGTGATAGCCTCCCCATGTGTGCCTTGATCTTCAATATCATGGTATCATTTCAATGACTTAACCTGATTACACGTGTCATTTTGTGATACGATCTATTTTGATGATTCTTTAGCACATCTTTGTTGGTTTTTGAGTTATGGTTATGCATTGCTCACTGGGGGCAATTGGTTAGCACACTTTCCACCAAGATCCTTAACAAGAATTTGGGTGTGCCCAGACCTCTCCAGTGCGTATATGTCATATTTTCCATCATGACTATGAAGCCTACATCTATGTTCCTAAAGTTTCTATTTTGTCGAGAGTCTAGTCCATGCAAAGGAATCTTGTCATCTACATTTCTATAGCATTTGATGCAGAACTCCTCTTGTAATATCAAACTAGGGTGTGCTCTCCCATATGAACATAACTGAATCCCATACATTCATGTAGTTAAGTTGCATTTAGATTAATCATTATCCAATTTACCTTGCTTCATTCTGATCTTACCCACAAGTCATGCAAGGTCATCTTTTAAGCTTTTTTCCTTCCCTTTTCCTTCCCGTGTCTATTTTTGAGCAAATGAGGCAAAAAATATTCTTTTTTCAACCCATTTCCTCGAGGGGGCACCCTCCTCCCATGTCATCGCTATGACACAACTACTAGGACTCCTATCCTTTCTGGGGCAACCTATATTTTCTTTTCTTTGATATGATTTCGTATCGACATCACATCAAAGAGGGGCAAAATGTAGACACTTAAAATTGTCCTAAACACTATATTAATTCATTTAATATTTTCTTTGACATTATAGTTAATTAGTTACTAATTAATTATATTTTTCATATTCTTCTACTTATTTTATTAAATTTATTTAATTAAATATGTTCACTTTCCTAATGTATTTAAATTTAATTTAAATACTTCCATCCCTAATATACTAAATTTATTTAATGCATGATCCCCCATAAATCTCCTTTTAAATAAATCTCATTTATTTAATTCCCTCCATTTCAATTAAATTTTTTAAACTTATGATTAAATTAAATCCTATTTAATTTAGTCTTAAACCTATCCTAAAACCTAGTCTACACCCATCACTTTCATCCTTCTAAACCTACCCACTACTTAATCTCACTTATTTTCCTAAACACCTTGCTAAACCCCCATTTTTTGTTCTTAAGTGTGTGCTCACACTTCTCACACCTCTCACACCTTCCATTCTTCTTACAACTTTGTCCCCCACTCCTTCCTTCAAGTTTGCTCACACATGTGTGAGCAAACTTTGAATGTTGACCCTTGCATGACTTGTCTCCATGTCTCCCTTGTGGCACCTATGTGGATGCCACATAGATGCCACCTCACCAAGGTCTCTCTCAAGCCTATAAATAGAGCCCTTGTCTCAAGCATTTTTCATCTCCCTCATTTGTATTGTTATCATGCTAGTGTGATTCTAGAGCTTTTTAGAGATTTTATGCTTAGAACTAACCCTTGGTAGTTGTTTACATTACTTAGATTTCTAGTTTGCATTAGCTTTCATGGTAGTATGATGTTGTAGGTTTCTTTCTTGCATTAAATTTTCATCTCATTCCTAGAATCCTTTGAAGATTGGCTTACTCATAGCCATTTCTTGAAGGTTTTCTCCACTCATTTAGTCTTAGGATCACATCATATTGCATCTCATTCTATCATTCAAGGGATTCAATAGTTGTGTTTTGGGAGAGCACATCTACATCCTCACACTTGAGCACACCAACGAGGCCTCTTATGGGTGCCCTTGTTGAGCTACTTTGAGGTTATGTGAGGACTTTATTTCTTGGTTGCATAGTTGTTTTAAAACTCAAGTAGACTTGGTGGTTTTATCAATATTATTTGAATCTTGAATACATATGCTACTAAAGTTTGTTTATTTACGCATGCTCCTGACAGGTTAGGTTTTCCCATATATAGATTGGTCCTTTAGACCTTGAGAATCATGAGGAAACTCTAGGTGTTGCACTTGACAGAAAGGAGAAGACATTTGTACAATTGGATCCATTTTTTAAGGCATGTTAGCTATGGTGAGAAAGTTTTGAGGAAAAAGGTGTGCAGATAATACAAGGAAATGTTAAATTATTGTATCATATGCAAAATAATAGAGACAAGTTGCTTGCTATAGTAAACCAAGATTTTGGATTGATGGATGAGGTGCATAACTGTGGTAAAGACCTTCCAACATTACAGTCAATAAAGGGACAGAGGTATTGTATGCTCATGGATGTATATATGGGGGATGAATTGGATAATATAGATGATTAGATTGAGAATATTGTTGTTGTTAATAAACTAATGGAGACATTATATGTGGATATTCATAAGCTCAAGGATCAAACACAAGAGTAGATTTTGGAAGTTGAGAAGTATTACAGTGATACTTGCCTTGACATTTTTGAAGATGAGTCGAGGTATAAACTCTTTCCTGTACAAATAGTTGTCGAATAGTTTTAGAAAACCTTTGAAGAAGCTTCAACAAATGAAGACATTAGACAAGCATTTAAGACAGAGGAGGCATTGCTAAAGTTGGATGTAAAGATGGAAGACTTTGTATAGACTCGCATAGAAGTAGACAACTACCGACAAATAGTGAAGGATAAGTCTGATGCTTTGGATTTACTAGTTATAGCTCAAGTGATGGAGATCATAGAAAAATTCAAGAGCAAACATCCAGACATAGCTCTGGTATGAAGAGGAAGAAGACCTAGAAGCTAGAATTTCAATTTTAACACTTGGGGGAAAATTTTGCATTTTTTGGACCTGTCACTAAGGTGTGCAAGGTGCACTTATCCCAAGGTGCACTAGGTGCACCTCTCCAAATGTGTGCCATAATTTTTTGAAGAAGTCAAAGGTGTGTCAACAATTAACTGCCAGTTCTAAATTAAGAGCTTTCCATGCACCAAAAACACATTCTGATGACAGTTTTAACTCCTACAAACATTCATAAAAGGTTGAGCTTCTATTTTTTGCATCTCCAAAGACTCCTACATCATCTGATAGCTTCCTTCATATTTTCTCATGCTTTCTTTGTTTTAAAACATGTAAAAGCGCATGCACCCATTAAGTGATATAAACAAGGGTGGATTCCTACTTAGCACCATTTAGAGAGTCAATTTGTAATTAATTATATTTATTTTATTAGTTTTAAACATATATTTGCATGAAGGAATCTCACTCTCAACACAAGTTGAGGAGAAAATTACTTATAAATTGATGAATTAAATATGTATTTCAAGCTGTTATTTTGATGCAATAATATATGTTATTGGTACTCTCATTCTAAGTGTACTTATTCTTGCCAGACTGTGTTATATTTTGTGGATGTATGTTCATGGAGTGTAATGGATCCAAGGGTTTTGTTGTGTTATTTTGATTGATCGATCTTTTAATTATAGTGTTTGTCATGTATTTACAAATTCTACTAACGTACTTAGTTGGAGAAGAGATCACCTATTGTTCATACATAGCTTTTTTGTCTCACATGAATGCACTTTCTGTGGCCTTACGATTTGATGAGAATTGAAACATCTTACAGTTATTAAATTCCAATTGACGATTATATCAGTGGAATTAAGGAAGCCCTACTCCTATTTTCATTGGTTACCTACTAGTCTTTTCAAAGGCTTAACTCTCAGACATGTTGTTTTTGTGGCTTATGTCCATTAGGGATTTACTTTTCAAGTCATTTTCTTAAACTTCTTGTTACCGTAACTTTGTTATTTTCTTTTACAAACACTTGGTTAATTTAGGAATTCATATAGTTGTATAATTAAAATTGCATTCATTATAAACATAAATATACAAAATTATATTTCTTTTGTGTGGATACTTAAGATAGAAAATAGATTCATCTTATCCAAAATTGGTCGAATCAGCAAAGACCTCTTCATGAACACTCACATTTATCTTCTACTAAGTGGATTCTAGTAGGTCGCAAGATCGCTCGGAACCTTGGAGTTGATCCTAGATCAACTTTTCAAGAGAGGAGTTCGAAAGGATTTCTGTCATTAAACATCATGTAAAACAATAGCTCAACAGAAGTGGGAAGTGCTCCTGCACTAAGGCACCTAGTGCACAAGCACACCTTCGATGGTGCGCATGTGTGCTAGGTGTGATAATGTGCACCTTTCCCTCTTAAAATCACATTTACACTTAAAATCTCTAGTTTCTGACAATTGGGTTTTTCATGTAGAGGGCGAGGCTAGACTCAAACACCAAATAAAGCCCTAAAAAAGACTTAGACCCTAGACTAAGGGTTTTGAAAAGCAAAAAAATTACTAGGGGGTCCCCATTTCTTAGGAGAAAATGGGGTGTGTGTTGTGAACCACAACAATAATAAGGAGGAGAATATTATTGATAAAAGGAGAGAAGAAGATTGCGTATAGAGAAGATTATCATACTCCAAATATATGTATAGAGGAGAGATATATGTATGGGGGAGTAGTAATATACAATTAAGCATATGTATAGATAACCAATAAAATGTTTACAAATTTTTTTTGGAAAAAATAGAAAAAAATAGTAATTGACCGAGCTACAACAGCAGTAAGTCAATACTGAGTTGTGTGTGCTAAAATGTTGTCACACTTCTATGAATCATTACATGTAAGAAAACTCAAGAATGAGCCCTCACAAATCAATCCATAGCTCTCTACTCATAGAGTGCAAGGGTTTGCAATGGAGGCCCTCAGTTTGACCTATTTTTGTGCCCATGCAAGTACACCATGAGATGAGAGATTCAAAGAGGAAAAGCAAGAATGCTAGTCTCCATGATCTTCAAATATGCATGAAAATAAGATCTAATCTATGAAAGAAAAATCTAATCTATAAATGCAAGATTTAAGCTAAAAGCCCATGATGGGTGCAAGAGAGAAAAAGACAAGAAAATAGAAGTTCTCCACAAAAAGCTTTTGTATTCAAACTCCTTCAAAAAAATTGGTCTTCAAACCTGCAGCATAACGATAGCATAATCATGGGTGTCTAACATGAGGAGAGGGCTCTCCCTTATAAAGGAAATTATGGAGGTGAGAGGCTTCTCACAACCAATATGGGATAATAGAGCTTGATCCATGTGAGACAAAATCCCACCAATGAGAAAAGAGGAGTGGTTGAGAAGAAAGTGGTGATCCATGTGAGACATGTGAGAGAGTGGTGATCCACTCACCATATTCCTTCGCATATTCCTTCATTCACATTTTCTCCATCCTTTTGCCACCCTTCAAGGTGTGTGTTGACGTTGATCTTGCCTTCATTTCCATTTTTCAATCTCACTCACTTCGCATAAAGCCATATCCTCCATTTTTGTCTCCCATCTTCCTTTCCCTATTAGCATATTTGAGCATATCATTTGAATTCCTTTGTATATCATGGTTTAAACATTCAAAGAGCATTATCTCAAAAGCTTGACTTCTTCCATAAAAAATTGAAAAAGATTGAAAAAAAAAAGAAAGAAAAAAAAATGAAAAATTTGAAAATGTGCCTTGGTGAAAACCTGGTAATCAGGCACCTTGGTAGCAAAAGTAAAGAGAAATAAATTCATCCTATGGTGAAAACCACTCCCTTGTACAAAGATACCTCAAAAGAACCATGAAATGTATCAGAAACATTGTGAAAATAATTGGATGACAAGGAGGGTTCTTGATCTTGATCTTTCTTTATATTTTTTTCTTTATCATTTTTAGAGTCCTCTTGACATGAAACCACTCCTAAGGAGAAGGAAGCATGTTGGAATTGTATGGAAGACTTTGGAATAGATGATGAAGGACTAGCTGAAGTAGGCATTATAGCACATGAAGGCTTAGGATCTTTAGATTTAGCATTATCAAAAGTATTTGCAGCCAGGTGAAGGTTAGCTTGAGTTTCTTTAAGAGGTAGCCCTTGAGGATAACTATAGGGAATTGCATGAAAAGCATTAGGATCTTTGTTGAATGAATGATTGGTAGAAGATTTGAGAGTCTTAGAATCTTTAGGAAATGTATGTATAGTGGAGGAAGTAGAAGATGGAAGTGGAGCATCAGAAGACAAAGGTTCAACATTAACATGATCTTGCTCAAGAGTGTAATCTTTATTTTCAGCATGAGGGTTCTTAGAAGAGGAACTCTTATCCCATTGATGTTGTATTTCAGCACAAAAAAATGCTTTCTCTTCATCAAAAAATCCAGATTTATCATTTAGGTATTGTTCACAAAATTTATCAATGTTGTTTTCAAGATTTGATTCATGTGGATTACCATCAATATCCATCTGTGACTCATCCCCTTTAAGCACAAGCATAGGACTAGGACTTTTAGGAACTGTAGGAATGTAATAATCATCATCATCATAATCATTGTCACTATAGGCATTGTAGATAAGCGTATCACAAGACTTTTCATGTTGTTCATTATGATCTATCTCAATAAGAGGAATAAGACTCTTGGTAGAAGTAGAAGAAGAATGATATTGTGAAGAAGAAGTAGGTGAAGACCTAGATGGATGATATTTAGAAGAGTCATGGTAAGATTTAGAATATGAAGAATGTGAATGATATTTAGAAGAATTATTGTAAGACTTAGAAGATGAAGAATATGAAGGATATTTAGAAGAATCATGATAAGACTTGGAAGATAAGGAATTTGAATGATATTTAGAACAATCATGATAAGACTTGGAGGATGAAGAATCTGTATGATATTTAGAAGAATCATGATAAGACTTGGAAGATGGAAAATCTGTATGATATTTAGAAGACTCATGATAAGACTTGGAAGATGGGAAATATTTGGAAGAAGGATATTGTGATTTGATCTTGCACATGATCCTAGCAAAGGTGTCTGATTTATCCATTTTTTTAATCATTTTTGTTGCAACGTTAGCATCCATGCATCTATTGGAGTGACAACACTTTTCAAATTCAAGAAGGAGGTGGATTTCATCTGAGCTCAAATGAGGATCCCTAAAAAGATATCCAAGATCCATGGTTCTAGAAGAAGAAGAATCAAGTATGGAAGAAGAGAAAGAATGAATAGAAGAAGGTAGACTATATGATAATATGAGAAAAAGAATCAAGAAGACATGAAGAAGAGGAATAATGGAAATGAGAGACTAGAAAGACATGGAAGATGAAGAAGAAAGAAGACCAAGAGTCATTTTGAGAAATTTGATACCATTTGAGATCATTTGAATGTTGAGCAACATGTAATAGCACTTGTAATCAATATGAAAGAAAAGGCACTAGTTGATAGGATAACCCTAAGAAACATTGGTATCAAACTAGGATAGTAAAATCACTAACTTGTCCAAAGGAGATGTGATGAGATAGAATTTTGCAATAGGCATAAACCAACACTGCCACAGAGATGCTCACAACTTTGGGTGAATACCCTAGCACATATGGACCAGGAGGATGATTTACCCAAATTATAAATAATTAAAATTGATTTTTTTTTATGAAAGTGAATGGACAAGAGATTACTAAGACTCTCCAAGTGTAATATCAAAGGATCCAAGTGTATATCTTTCTCAATAAGGACGGTTTCTAACTTACCAACTCCAAACAAGGTCTCTTGTGAAATCAATGATTACTAATTCAAGAGGTCAAAGCACAATAACCCATGGTGCAAAAAGACTTTTAACAATGAGAAAAGTAGCCTAATCCAAATAGGACCAACCTAGGGAGACTAGAAATAATGGGATAACAAAGTTATTCGATTGTAAAGTCTCAACTCAAGAACTCAGATTTTGTTCATTTTAAATATCCAACTAGATGTATCAATAGATTCTTTATCATGAACCAAGCACGCAAGATAGAAAATAGGGATTTCAAGCAAACAGTCTTCAAACAATGAACAAGGGGCAAAGCAACCTTGCGCATGAGCAATCAAGTGACTTAGTTTATGCTAATCCCTAGGAGAGCTAATTGTGTATGTTCTCAAAGAGTTTCACAATCATTGCATACATCCCTAGAAAATAAAAGTTGGCCTCTCTAAGGTTTTTAGTAATGGTTTGACTCTGCAACTTTTATGATTCACAAGGGTGACCTCCAATCCTGGTGCACCGAGGTTTTGACACAGTCTGAGAACTTAATCTTCAAGAGCTGCTAGGGAGATCTGACAACCCACAATGAACCATACCCCATGGAGATTTCTTCCACAAGGACATTTATATAGCGATTGTTGCAACCATGGCAGAAATGGCTATTACCGCTTGAGGTTCCGTCCTCAGTTTGCCCTGTATAGGGATTGTCTGCTATGGTTAACCCTCTCTAAAGGTGATCGACTCACAATAGTGGACCACAAGGGGACTTAGCTTTCAGATCCAAGGTTTTGACACCTTTTCACTTTTAGCCCAATCAAAGCAACCAGATTAATCCGACACGCTAACTAAGATTATCTCAAGATCTATGAAATCAACCCCTAGTGATCTATCAACCTCTCCGAAGAAAGGATGCCTCAATCACCAAGTTGAAGATCCATCTATCTAAGAGATTCTCAAAGTATCCTCCCCACCTATAAGGAATCCATCTTTGAGAGGAGTTTCACTAGGAACTCACTCCCTCAAGATCCACGAATAGTATTCATGGGGCCTAATTACTATGTGTGTACAGATGTTCATTCCCCAAAAGAAAATCTATCCAAGAATAATCAAAAAGCACAAGGTGGTACACTTAACGCTTTAACTAATGTAAGGTGAGTCCAAAGATGTGGAACACTTAACCCCTCACACAAGCCAAAACGAGTCCACAACTCAAAGATTAGTGAGTTCTAGAAAGCACAAGAGGGTTGCCAAGTGGAGCACTTAATGCTTCTATCCTGTAGACCCATCCCCTTTAATGTGGCGCTGATCTTGCAACCACGGGGTGGAATGAGGGGCCGGCGGATTCAGCGAGTCCAATAACCCAATATAGCTATCTAAATCTATCACTAATAATCAAGCTTGCTAAATAAAAATCAATGGAGATTACAACCTAGTATCAATTATGCATGTGTTTGAAAAATAAAAGCATAGGAAAAACACACAAGCTAGACACATGAGAGGTTCATTTTAAAGTTCCAAATCAAAGTGTTATTAGCCAAAGAAGAATACCTGAAGTCCTCGCAACGCGCTTAGTAGATCTTACCTATTTTTAACAACTTTAGCAATTTTTTCCAATGAAATCATAACTTGCTGCTATGCTGTTCCAAAAAAATCAGAAAACATAGAAAAACCCAAAACAGTGAGCAATTAACAGAAAAAAATCAAAAAAACACGAAAATCCCTGCAAAAAAAATACGAATAACCTAGTCAACATGATTAGACCTTTTTTTTTGCTATGATTTTGAATCCAAAAATAGAAATGAAAAGAAGAGACCCCTACTAAAAATTAAAGAGCTTTCCAAAAATGTAAGAAATTTAAAAAAATTTCTTCATTTGTGCCCTAGGGACCCAATTTTTCAAAATAGGTCAGATTCATCAAATCGAGTTTTTGATCTTTAATACGGCCTCAAAATTCAAAACACAAAGAAAGAACCCCCCTTAGAATTCAAAAAGCTTTTTGAAAATGTAAATTTTCCAAAAAAATACACTGATTTGCGATCAAAAATGGCTTTTTATGAAAAATAAAGAGAAATTCATAACTCGCGCAAATCATGTCAAAATGATCTGAAAATAGAACTAGGACATGTTGGGCACATAAACAACCCAAAAAAAAAAATTTCAGAACCAAACTTTAAGTGGTTTAAAAGATATGATTGAATCTTTAAACCAACTAGATTTTTTGCCTGCAAACCAATCTATATATGGGTTGGCCTTAAAACCAAAGTGAAAAATTTACAAGAGCACTTAGTTAGATCCAATATGCTGCTGTAAAAAACCAGAGATGAAAAATAAAAGTAAATGGAGCTAGAAACTTGATTCAAGCCCCACGGTGGGCGCCAAAAATGTGTGCTAAAATGTTGTCACACTTCTATGAATCATTACATGTAAGAAAACTCAAGAATGAGCCCTCACAAATCGATCCATAGCTCTCTACTCATAGAGTGCAAGGGTTTGCAATGGAGGCCCTCAGTTTGACCTATTTTTGTGCCCATGCAAGTACACCATGAGATGAGAGATTCAAAGAGGAAAAGCAAGAATGCTAGTCTCCATGATCTTCAAATATGCATGAAAATAAGATCTAATCTATGAAAGAAAAATCTAATCTATAAATGCAAGATTTAAGCTAAAAGCCCATGATGGGTGCAAGAGAGAAAAAGACAAGAAAATAGAAGTTCTCCACAAAAAGCTTTTGTATTCAAACTCCTTCAAAAAAATTGGTCTTCAAACCTGCAGCATAACGATAGCATAATCATGGGTGTCTAACATGAGGAGAGGGCTCTCCCTTATAAAGGAAATTATGGAGGTGAGAGGCTTCTCACAACCAATATGGGATAATAGAGCTTGATCCATGTGAGACAAAATCCCACCAATGAGAAAAGAGGAGTGGTTGAGAAGAAAGTGGTGATCCATGTGAGACATGTGAGAGAGTGGTGATCCACTCACCATATTCCTTCGCATATTCCTTCATTCACATTTTCTCCATCCTTTTGCCACCCTTCAAGGTGTGTGTTGACGTTGATCTTGCCTTCATTTCCATTTTTCAATCTCACTCACTTCGCATAAAGCCATATCCTCCATTTTTGTCTCCCATCTTCCTTTCCCTATTAGCATATTTGAGCATATCATTTGAATTCCTTTGTATATCATGGTTTAAACATTCAAAGAGCATTATCTCAAAAGCTTGACTTCTTCCATAAAAAATTGAAAAAGATTGAAAAAAAAAAAGAAAGAAAAAAAAATGAAAAATTTGAAAATGTGCCTTGGTGAAAACCTGGTAATCAGGCACCTTGGTAGCAAAAGTAAAGAGAAATAAATTCATCCTATGGTGAAAACCACTCCCTTGTGGTGCCTTGGATAAGTACCATGATGAAAACCTAACAAATAGGCATCATGCGTAGTTCTTCTACATCTTTCATCCATTTTGTCTTCTCTCTTTGATCTTGACAATGTTGACCTATACACAAACATTTGGCTATCTTGTGAGCTATCTTATGATGATCTTGTTTTCATTCCTTTCATGTTTAGCCTTCATATCTATTTTCCTCCATTCATTCTAGTCTTTCGCTACCCTTTTCCCATTTACCCCTTTGGTCTTGATCTAATAAAATAGAGTAAAATATGATGCTATAAAGTCTCTTGACATGTCTACTCCTTTGGATTGCATCTTTCCCACCTTTACATTATGCTTTCATGAATTATCATATGTTGGCCTTTCATTTCTTGTCCAAATGTGCTTTGCATGACAGCTTGGGTACTCTTGAGGATTCGGTCCTTGAAGATCACTTTCACTTGCTTCATACACTCCTTACTTATCCATCATATCCACTAGCTTGTTGTTTCATCATGTCCTCCACCTTGTTAGACATTGGGACTGCACGATGTGATCTTGCTTAAGAGTTTAATGCCCATTCTGTCTAGGGGTATCTTTGTACATATTTATTGATCCTGAAAAATCCAAAAAATTGATATATTTTAAAAAATCCAAAAAAATGATATATTGTAAAAATTCTAAAAATTGAAAAATGTCCTGAAAAAATGATCATCTTAGTGACAACCTAGCAAAAGGCACTTTGATGTATCTTCAAAAAAATTATATATTCCAAAAATACAAAAAAAATAAAAAATTCAAAAATTCAAAAAAAATAGAAAAAGTGCCTTGGTGAAAACCTGAAAACATGCACCTTGGTAGCAAAAATACAAACGGGCGCTACTTGAGGCCTTTGCACCCCTGTTTCTTAGCACATGTCCTCGACACTTAGCCTTTCTCCACCTTTCCTTTTCCTTGTTACCTTGCTTTGGAATTGGTCTTTGGCTAGGGGGCATAACTATGCTAGCTTTGGTTTCTTAGATGTGTGAGTCTTTAGGACACCTCGCAAATGGTTTTTTTCAACACCCATTGACATCGAGTGTTTTTTAACACTTATTGGTTTGGTCTTACCTAGTATCATCATGTGATCTTACCTTCCTACAAGCATTTGATCCTTGTCCTCAGAACTCAGTATCAGTTAACACACTTAAATTTTTAAATGCAACACTTAATGCTTGACTTATGTCATGATCTTTTCTTTGTGTGCTGACTGTTATTGATTTTTGTTGAGTGTCCTTATCTGATAAGTCTCTTCGGGATGCATCACTAGAGGACTTGGGGCATGGGACATGTTTTTATTTTTATTTTTTGCTTGTGGGTGTGGTCTTGAACTCTAGAGTGTCTTTTTGTCCCCTTGAAACACTTAGGAGATTTGAGACATCATCCTTGATTGTTTTTGCACAACCATTCTTATAGTCATCTTGGCATCTATGCCTTGATGCGAGCATAGTTTTTCTATATTAAATTGGGTAAGCTAACATCGAAGTCATCTTGACCTTTATGTCTTTGATGCTTATGTTAGAATCTTTCCACATTTCAATCCAATATAAATCGCATTCATATCTTCATAGTTACATTTGTAACTAGTGATGATTATGTGATTTTTCGATGTCCGTTAATAATGGCCCAATGATGAAAATAAGTTCTTTTACATTCTCTAATGAATGATGAACGCAAAATCCTATGTTACAGTTGCTCTTTTGCAAGTACACCATTGCATTTCATGTAGCTTGCATTATTAGACTTCATGTTAGTTTGCATTTTTAGCCTACATTATGAGTTTGAGAGGGTTCTCCTTTCATCTTTATTGTGGACATTTAATCAATTGTGGTCACATTTTGATCTTCATTTCCTTCTTCTTTTTTTCGTGATCTCAATCAAATTTTCTATCTTAAATAGTTGGTTGATTTTTGGAGCATTTTCTTTTCTTATTTCTATTTCTTTCCATATCTTTCAAACTTCTATCTTCCATTACTTCTTTTCTTCTAAATCACCTTTGGGGCATAATATTTCATGCTTGATGATCTACCTTGGTTCTATGATTCTTATATCTTTCATCTTACATCAAGAACCTTATCTTTTGTTCGATTTGATCAAATTTATCAATTTGTTGTTTCTCCTCTATCTCATTTTGATTTCGATCACGAGGGGGTAGTAATTATCAATTTCAATCCTTGATTCAGTTTTATCAATTTTATCCTCGACTTTTTCAAGTTAAAATTTATTTGTATTCTTTGTCTTGATGTGTTCCCGAGTTGACCACACATCTGGGTTGTTTTGTGATCCCAAATTGACCTCACACTTCAATTTTTTTCTTTGACTACATGTGTTCCCGAATCGATCACACATTAGTCAAAGAGGGGCAAATGTATGCACCCAAAAATGGTTGCCTAGACTATGGGCCCCCATTATTCAATTTATCAAATTTTTTGAATCAATGGTTTGTAATATTTTATTAAATCAATTCAAATCAATTTCCTTGATCAAATTCATTTTATTCCAAGTCTTATTTAATTAAAAGAAAATCTTCTCTTTTAATTAAATAAAATAAATCCCCATTTAATTAAAAAAAAACCTCTCTTTTAATTAAACATTTCATCCACATTTAATTAATTAAGAGAAAAACCTCTCTTTTAATTTAATTAAATATCTTCTATTTAATTAAAAAGAACTTGCTCCCTTTTAATTAAATAAAAATCCCACTTAAATATCTCTTTTGATGAAAAAAGGAAATAAAATAAATTCTTTTTATTTAATTTTTTTACACTTAAAAATGTGATCTAAGTGGGATTTATCTTTCCACTTTCTCCTCAACCACTCCTCTTTTCTAATTGGTGGAATCTTGTCTCACATGGATCACCACTTTCTTCTCAACCACTCCTCTTTTCTCATTGGGGAGAAAGTGGAAAGATAAATCCCACTTAGATCACATTTTTAAGTGTAGAGAAATTAAATAAAAAGAATTTATTTTATTTCCTTTTTTCATCAAAAGAGATATTTAAGTGGGATTTTTATTTAATTAAAAGGGAGCAAGTTCTTTTTAATTAAATAGAAGATATTTAATTAAATTAAAAGAGAGGTTTTTCTCTTAATTAATTAAATGTGGATGAAATGTTTAATTAAAAGAGAGGTTTTCTTTTAATTAAATGGGGATTTATTTTATTTAATTAAAAGAGAAGATTTTCTTTTAATTAAATAAGACTTGGAATAAAATGAATTTGATCAAGGAAATTGATTTGAATTGATTTAATAAAATATTACAAACCATTGATTCAAAAAATTTGATAAATTGAATAATGGGGGCCCATAGTCTAGGCAACCATTTTTGGGTGCATACAAGTTGAAGACACTGAATGTTGATAAAGGAAGTTTTTTATAATTTTGAGAATTTAAATTTTTGGTATGATAAGTATTTTTGTCACTAATGCCAAAGGGGGATATTGTTGACATTAAGGTCAATTTGTCTATTAATGACTTAACACTTAGTAAATCAGTTACATTACTATAGAGCTCTAGTGTTGCTACTGAGTTTATCATCCATCTAGCAGTGTTAACCAAGTGTTTCAGTTGCAACCAATCTAAGTAGTCAGAATACAATTCATGTTGAGCTTCATAGTGTCTACCGAGCATCTAAGATAGTTTATAGTATAGCCTGAGCGTAGTAGTGTCTACCGAGCTATCTAGTAGAAGCAGTGTTAACCGAGTTCTATAGTGTCTACGAAGCTCATAGTGTTAACAAAGTGAATCCAATGTTGACTAATTCGTGTAGTGTCAACTGAGTGATTGATTATCTACCAAGTTTCTTTGTGTTCACCGAGTCATCTAGAGCTGACTAAGTGTGTGCTACTTGAAGTGATCAATATAGATAAAGCTTCAACTTCAACTGAGTGCTAGAGTATGTCGAGCATTGATAGTGTTTGTTGAGTGTCAGAACATCACCGAGTTTGTCTTCTGAACCTTAGTTACAACAATGGGACGACTTTGTGAATTATGATGAATTTGGAATTGTACCCAACTCTAGTAAGTAGTTAATTGGATTGATATATATTTAATGTATTATATCATATCCAAATGTGTAATTCAATTGAATATGTGGAGAAGTATAAGCAGAAGAGTTTGAATTAAAGGCTACAAGCAGTATATGGTGCAACAGATACTTATCTATCACAGTTAGGTGATCATTACAATTCAAGGAATCTCATTCAGCAAATCACAGTTACAAATCAAAGATCAACCACTGATTCATTCTAACAAGTGCATCAGTCAAATCCTTTAACTAGGTGGACTTAACAATCTTTTGCTAAATCTCCTAACAAAGTGCATACTTCACTATATGTTTGTAAATACTTTAACAAGGTGGAACCTAACAATCCTTATTGCTCCTAATAGGGAAGATCACCAAAAGTGGTTCATTTTTAAGCCTTAACAAGCCAACTTTATGTTGCAATACTAAAGCTTGAGGGTATAATCCCCACCCTAGTTTTACTTTCTAATTGGAAGGTTCATGGGTCAACATATCTTGTGTCAAAGTGTTATGAATTTTTTATTGCTTTCATTCTTTCATGCATGCAATTAGATCAAAATAATATATGAATAATTAATTGGTGAAGTGATTTAAAGCTTTATTGATTCTTGATTCACCCCTCCCCTCTTAGTTACCTAGCCTACCTTATATTTCCAACAATCCACTAGGGTTTTCTCTCTCATCAAGGGTTTCCTTAGTTAATATATCTGGTGCTATTGTGTATGAGTATCTTGTTATGGTTTCTAATTATATTACTCATATAGATAAGTTTTTTTAAGGTTGATAATTGTGATAATAGTTGGATAACTAATTCACCTCCCCACCCCCCTCTTAGTTATATTGGTGGACTATATATTCTAACAAGAGAGGAACATAATAATTTTCAGAGATACAAAGATGAGCTTTCAATAGCTCTTAGCTAAAATGGAAACCTTGATTATTGAATTCATTTACATTAAATTATGTATTAATAGTGGATCCTACAGAACCATGTCCCAGTAAGATGACTCTATGAGACATAGGTGGGTGGGTCTATAACTTCCTCCCTTCATATGGAAAGGGAAGGAACAAAGTGAAAGGGACAAATGTGTATGGTCCCCTACCCAAGAAAGTTGGGTAAAAATCAACTTTGATGGAGCATCCTAAGGGAACCCGTGTGTTGTTGGCATAGGTTGTTGTATTAGAGATCATAAAGGATATGTTCTTATTAAAATTTGTAAATTCATCATATTTGCATCCAATAATGAGACATAACTCAAAACTTTGGTAAGATGCCTTTTGCTTTGTTCAATATTCAAATTCCAAAACATTAAAATTGAGGGTGATTCAACCATAATCATTAATGTCCTACATAAGGGTTCAATGTCTAATTGGAAATTGGAACTTGTGTTAGCTAAAGTATTGGAACACCTTTCATCCTTTAAACATGTCACCATGAATCATATATATAGAGAAGGGAATTATTTGGCTGATAAGCTGGCAAATGAAGGAGTGGATGGCTCAAATTTGATTACCATTTCTCAAAGTCTCTAGTCTAATGACCTTCTTATTAAGTATGACTTTATGGGTGACATTCATATTCTAACCTTATGATGAGTTTATATCTTTATATATTAAGTAAGCTCATTAATAATTGTTCTTTATTCTAATAATTATTTTTATATATTCTTTATTAATTGGAAAGTTAGGCTCATCTTATAGCCTTGAGTGTAGCTTTATTGGTCAAGCATGATTATTCCCTCTTTTTAAGGGACTCCTTTTAATTTTGGATGTACTCTTAGTGAAGGGTCATTTATTGTTTACACTAGGTGGCCAACACCTTTCGTGCATGTATCAATTAACTCCTTGTGTGGATCTTTAATGCACTTATTCCTTTGAGACAAGTGGTAAGATGAGTTACCTTTCTCCCCAAATATTTATTGAGGAATGTTGGTCACTTTTTTGTCACTTAAGATTCATGGATACCCCGATAAAGCTTAGCTCCCCTATAAGTCTTATGGCTTTTGACAAGCCCATCAAGATTGAGAGGATAATGCAGTTTGTTCCAATCAAGAATAAGGTAATTTGGAGAGTCATGTTATAATTCTTAGTCACCCAATATATCAATTGTCCAAATAGGTTTCTCTCTAATGCACACATCGTGGCCATGTTCATCGCAATAGTTCACCATTTTATGCTAACAATAATCTAATAACTAGTGTCTATCATGAACTATTTGAGAACCACTTATTGGGAAATCTGAATAATGTCCTAATGAACGTTAGAGGTGACCTCACCATTCCTCTCACAAATAACTTAAATATGATTTATATTAGAGTGGAACTTGTTCCTGTCTACTCGATATTTTTTTTCTGAGGACCCGGTGGGCTTCTAGAAAGATAGGAAAGTCTATCGGAGAAACATTAGGTTTCTTCTCTACTTTTTTACTATCTTGGACCCCACTAATCTGGAGTAGATGGAGCACTACCTTAAGGAAGAAATGATTCTTCAGGATTGAATCTTGAGTGCCACTATTGAAGACCTTAGAGAATATTTCAAGGAATGAAAGCTTTTAATTTTAATCTTTTTGGTTTTGTTAATACTTTATAACAGGAACCTTTCGATAGATCTTAATTTTGTTACTATCCAACTCTCGATTATATTTTTTGGTGGGTTGGTTAGTAGTTTTTATTTTGAATGATGCCCTCATATGTAAATAAGTAATAATATTTTTAAAAAGGTTTTTTCTTGTTCAGTAGATTATGTTTTCCAAACTGTTTGTTTGTGGTGGACAACTTGGCATAATTCTTCAATCTATCGGCTTTATTAAATGAGATGCTTTTATTTCGTGATCTATAGGCTTGTTTAACAACTTCATCTATATATTTTATGATTAAAAGGTTATTTATTCCATTATTATTACTAAGTACTTTTAAAATGACTAGTTTACAAGTAGAAGTCTAAATTTTTCAGAGTCCTAGACTACTTATTCAGTTTGGTTGATATCGGTTAGCTTTAGGTCTTTATGGTTTGCATTGTGGTGGTTTGATTTATTTCTTGATTTGGGCTAGAGGATCTTAATATAAATTGTGTCTTCTTGCATTATTATGGGTAATACCAGATGGATTGATCATTTCTATAGTAGAAATATACAATTGAGTTGAATTTGTAGCTCAGTGGAACTGGAAGTTGTTTTTCTTTCTATAAGGCTTCATCTAATCTAGCTTGTGTTATGGTTCTACAGTATATAATGCTAGGCTATTTTCTTTTTGTGTTATTCCATATTATAAGGGAGAATGGTATACATGAATAGAGTTGGAGTTTTTAATACTAAGACCTTTAGTATTTCATTTAAATTTGATGATTAAATTGGTTCTCTTATCCTCAAATCTAATATCATAAAATCAGGGGGATTCGTTCTAAAGGTACTAAAAGCCCCCACATGTTGTATTAGCATTAAAATTACAATGGCATAGCAAAGAAAAATTTCCCAAGTATTACAAAACATTTCAGAGTTCTAGCTCTGGAAATTTCACTACTCTTATGTTGGGTCTTATACATTGGCCCTTAGAGGATTAAGAGGCAAGTATCCCAGGGCATAGTAAGCTTGGGTGTGTATTTAGTTTTCACTTATCTAATTCCAGACCATTTGTATTAACCCCTTACTTGAATAAGTTATTTTGGGTTCTGCTCTGTTTTGTTTTCCATTGGCAAGTTGAAAGCTCACAAGCACATCACTCTTGGGGAAGGAATTCTAGTCACTTATCTTCTACATTCAATTGTTCATTCTCTACAATATCATTGTAATCAATGAATTATAGAAAACATATTATGATTCTGTAATAGAGGTTATGCCTCAAAAAAAAAAAATTATAAAAGAAGGCATGCCTTCTTCAAAGACCCATTTTGGGCAACTGTACACATAGAGGACCGTGATCCCAAGCAATACTGGGGGTTTTGTTAACCCCATTCCTTTTCCCCCGGTGCCTGCACTTGAACGGGGTATTGTAAATATTTCTAATATTAATAAAATGGGCACTTGCCCTTTATTGATAAAAAATACCAAAATCAAATTAAAACCATTAAGCCAATAATGTAAAAACAAAAATTAATTATCCTTTAGAAGATTATTTAAAATAAAACAAAATCTAAAGATAGTAAAAATATGAAGTTCAACTCGTCATCTTATAAAATATCTCATAACAATGTAACTTGCATCAAGAAACTAATCAAGCGACAATCTCCACTGACTTTTTGAAATAAATAATATACAAATAGCTGATATTATTGATTGAAAGATAGACATCCTCACCTTAATAAATTATATAGATTTCAAAACAATAAAAAAAAATCACTATCCACATTTTATAAGCCAAATAACATTGTTTAAAGTCTCCCAACCAAAAATAAGATTTTATCAAATCCAAGCAACCAGTTTCATTTGCACTTTTTATCAACATTGGTAATGGTATGTAGGCTGATGAATTTGTGAATTGTATAGACATATTAAAATAAAAATAAGGTTTTATCATTTTATGATCTGTAAAGTTTCTCATCTTTCATTCTTCCAAAAAAATTGGCCTGATATGAGACAAAAATATTTCCTTGAGAAAAAGAGCTTTAGAACAAATCATATATTTTCATAAACATCTGAGAAAAAACTCTAAAAAAGGTCATTTTTTTAAACCTAACTTGAAAGACAAAAGAAATGATCTAGCAAGTAGAAGAAGAATCATTGATCTAACCATGACTCAAAGCTGCTTTGTGGGTTCCCTAAGAATGGATTATGAGAGAAAAATAAAAATAGAAATAGAAATAGGAGATTAGGATTAGCCTAAGAATTTTTGTGATATTGCTATCAAGATTTAACTATGTGGTTTTGAGTCAAACTCATTGACCCATGTTTCAAGAGTAGTGATTCAACATGAATCCATCTCTCATGAGAATAAATGGAACACTTAGCACTCATTGGATCTAGGTGATGCTCACAGGGGTGAAGCATTGAGACTTATTGGGAGGTCACCCATCCTAGTACTGCTCTAGCTTGAGCGAGATTAACTATGGAGTTTCCTCCATGGTTAAACCCAAAGCTTGCAACCCCATTTGCAAAACCTTCACCAAGTGTTGTGCCTTATGAAACATTCATTAGAAAGCCCCTTAAGCTTATCTAAGAATTTTTGACATCTAATTTTTTGGATGTTTTAGAAATATCTCAAAAAATAGATCATCATCTAAAAATTGATTAGAAAAGAAAAAAATAAGAGTATAATAATAAATAGAAATAGAAAGAATTTTTAAAAATTGTATATTTTAAAAATCAATTCAAAATAACCAAAAATAATATTTTACAATTGGGGATGACAATATTTTGACAATAAATTGTAAAATCCAAGAGTAAAGCTCCCAAACATAAGCCTATTGAATTATAAATAAAAATAAACCAATTTTTTAAAAACATGTAAATATCACTTTGATTGAGAACTAAGTGACACTTTTACTAGGTCAACGAAGTAGAAGATTATGGAACTTAAGAGATAGCCAAGCAAACTGTGTTAGTTGAGTGATAGTTATGGTTGAGAAAGGCGAAGAAGAGAATGTAGTAGCAACCAAGCATAGTGAAGACAAAGTGAGTTAGTGAAATCCAAGCGAGACAGGACAATAGAGACCGAGCTACACAATGTTTATTAAGCAGAAGAACATAGTGATGACCGAGTGTTACCAAAATAACAAATTGTGAATGAATCAAGTTAGTTTGAGTCCAACATAGTTGAATTTAAGGATTGGTCAAAATGTGTGAGTGATAAGGATTGATGAGATGGCATATTTAATGCATGAATTGAGTTTGTTATGCGACCAAAGCAAAGGATTTAAAGGGAAACTTCTAGAAATATCAAGAAAGGATTAGAAGGATAAAACAATGAAAAAAATCAATAAATTTGATCAAACCCCAAGATCCAAGGTGATGTTTAAGCTACAAAATATCACAACTACCTATTTAAGGAAGGATAAGAGATGTTTTATTAGCTTCGTTTGTTGTTGATTGATGATTTTTGTGGACACTGAAAAATAGAGTAGCACAAAAGTGAGAAGATTGGTGAAGTGTGATTGCTTGAAGGGTTGCCAAGGAGATTAGAGATGAATAACATAATGAAGTCCACTCAATGAGCCAACAACTGAGTTGAATAGAGATCTAAATTTCCAAAGTGAGTTATATATTAATAGATCAAACCTAGCTGTTACTTTTTAACCATTACGATAGTAAAATCCTTTAATCAAGGTTGACCTAATAGTCATTTTGTAAATCCTTTAATCAAGGTGACATTCTAATAGAATGATCTAAAGACCTCTAATTAAGCCACTCCTAATAGCGTGATTAAATCCTTTAAAGGGTTGGCTCTTAATCGAGCTCACTTCAGAAGAGTGAAAATTAGTAACATGTTACTTGGTGGTTTTTCCCAATTTGGGTTTCCACATTAAATCTTGGTGTCAAATATGTGTGATGCATGTTATTTATTGTTGTTTTATTTTTGTTGATCGACATATACTGAAGAAAGAGCCAAGTGATGAATAAATAAGTTAAGTTATTATTTTATCCGAGTGGTTTAATGAGTTTGAATAAGTTGTTTGAAGTTAGTAAAAGTTGAATTAGTACATCTAGCCCTAAGGATAACCAATTCAATACCACACCCCCCCCCCCCCACACACACACCACTCTCTCAGTTATTCTATCATTCTAATAGTTTGGTGGAGGCATTATTTGCACATGCTAGAGCTTCAACGCAAACAACAACTATTGCACTAAGGCTAGAGGCTATTATAAAAGAAAATGAATTTCACAATTAATGCAATATGACACAGTGTACATACACATACATACACAAGGTTGGAAAAAAAAAACCTAATAGAGTAAAATAACTACCAAAACCATCCCAACATACGCTTTGAAAGAGTAAAAAAGAGCTTCTATTCAAAACCACTAATTTGAAGTGCTTTGAAAGTCACAAATTCAAATTCTTATGCTTTTCTGCAAACTCGTTGATTGCATATAAATTTTCTAGCAATTTTGTTAAGGCTCTTAGGAACCTAACAAATATTTAGAATTTAACATTGCTATATTTGGAAAAGCAAAAGTAAGAGAACCATATCAAAAAAAAAGTTAAGCTCGTCTATATGTCTTAGCTATTCTATGCACAACTATTTCAAGAATAATTATTTCAAAACTAATTCCATTGAATTCAATCTTAAAGTTAATCAAAATTAGTGTGTCATTCATAGAAATTTGAAGCAATGCATCGCTTGTGTTATATGTACTACATATCAATTAGCGCACTTGCATATGCACCATAATCAATATTTTAAATACATATACTAAGATACAATTATAAAATATCTATAAAATATTAGTTCTAGAATATTAGAAAAGAGCTAGTAGTTTTCTAATTATATATTACACGATAATCACATAACTTCTTTGATTGTAAAGATCATTAAATTAATTGTAGTTTTTTTATCGATAAGAGGCCGAAGCCATATAATTTTTTATTAATAAAGCAAAATTTTACATTAGTGTCCATTCAAATAGGCACTAGTATGAAAGAATGGAGATGAAAACCTCGAGTCTTGCCCACGACATTAGTCCTATACAAATTACAAAAAAAGGGGGCATACCCTAGTATTACATTCATTGTTATCTTGAGGCTTAAATTTTTTAATTGGAAGGATTTATATACAATTATCCTGTATCATGCTTGTGGAATTAGGGAGGTGCTCCTTCCTTTACATATTATTTAGAATTTGTGTGGTTTCATTTAACTCTTAATTCAAATCTAGATAGTGAGATTTTTTATGAAAAATTGAGTGACTGTATACATAAGCTTTCCTCTAATGTTCAACGCACTCCCTTAGATCTTTGTATCCATTTTTATGTTACTTGCTGAGATATTTCTTGTTAATCTCCTCATTCCATTTGCATTCTACATGCTAATAAACATTCAAAAGTCAAAGAAATTTGCTAGGTAAGGATTACTATGATAGTAACCAATGATTTTTGTTTTTTTTTTCTAGTGGACATCCCTCTGGAAATTTGAGATATATCAATTGGGGCTTAGAGATAGAATAAGAGAACCTTGTGGTGTAAATAGATGTTAATTGCATCAATTCATAACTCAAAGATTCTCAAAAAAGTTTATAACTAGCTTTATCTTACCTAAGAAAAATTGAATAAAATAATAAATCTTCCATTTATATCATTATAGAAACTATATTCTAGAGGGGAGGATTTGAAGAGGGGCAAATGAAGCAGTATAAGTTTCTAAAGAACTCAATTCAAGCTATAGATGATCAATGGTCTACGAACCTAAGATTTTCCCTAGTGAATTTAAAGAGTCACAAGACCTTTCACCTTCCCTCCTCACATGAAGACAACCCTTATTTTGAATGAAGATTATTTAAAGTATGCATAAAACATCTTATGTTCAAGGCAAACATTGTTCATGGAGAAGACTTGTTGAAACTTGTTTAGTTAGCTATTATCAAGAATCAGACTCTTCTTACTATAGGACTTATGACATGAACACAATGATAAAACTAAAGGGATTAGTTCCCGAGATGGCCTCTGATGACCCCATTTCTAACCAACATCTTTATGTTGTTCTCCTGAATACCCATTTCCTGATCCTAAGAGCTATGTAGCAAATATTGGGAAAGGAATTCATTAATAATTATGAATGGTATAGATTTCTTAGTTATATTCCTTCAATGTTCTTAGCTATGAGTTGCCTATCTGATCCCAATAAAACCAACCTCTACGCTCTTTGATGGCGGATGTTTAAGGGAGAGTTTATGGTAAATATAGATAAGGCGTTTTCCAATATTCATAATGATATGTCTATATGTCTATCTTGTCATTATGACTTACCCTTAGATAGTAGACAAATCGTTCCCCTATATCCTCTAGTTTCTACCTTTAACATTGCTTGATTGATAAGGTGGCTCCCAGTAGTAAGGAGGAATGTTTCTTTCCTATTGATCTTCTTTCATGTTCGACCTATGACAAGAATAAATTGGATGGATGAATACATAAAGGAAGACCATTTGGATGCATGATAGACCAATCAAATCTTGACCCCTGATTTACTAGAGCTCCCTATTCTAGAATTTGAAGAGTCTATAGAAGATGGGGAGCCCCGATCTCCTCTCTTAATGCTTGAAGATGAGGAGGTTCTATAAGTTCATACTATTCAAGTAAGTCTTCAATTTTAATACAAGCCTTCAGTAGATAATGACAAGTAGTGATTGTTAAAACTATGACTATTAATGAAATATCATCAAGTTCTTAGTATGCGATCAGTTATGGAATTAATATCATCAAGTTCTTAGTATGTGATCAGTTATGGAATTTGCACATTCTCTGAGATTTCCTATGATGACCCATTATTACTATCCTCGATAAAATTCTAAAAATAATGGCTACATTTTGGGTTAGGTATAATTGATGAGTATTTGTTAATAGTTACTAGTTTCAGTAATCCTTTGCTTGTTGCTTTGACTATATATCTCTTCTTTGTAAAAATCTATTATTATGAGTTGTCATTTGTGAAAGAGGAAATCATTTATCCTTCATTTCAAGAATTAGAGGAGCTAAGAAAAAGATCAATTTAAGCAGTGACACAAGCAAAAATTATAATTTCAATGTTAAAGGGGAAACCAAAGAGGAGAGGGCTTAGTTAAGTTCTACCAATTCTTCAAACATTAAAATTTCTCAATGGCAGAGTTTTGGGGGAGTTTGAATGTATTTTTTGAATGTGGTTGAGCTTGCAATTATTATTTGATATTTATAAACATAAATTATTAACACTATAACTCAACTAATAGATATTTAGGTTAGAAAGACATTCTTTAGCTTTACAAAGATATTCTAATAGATAAATTTACATAGCTTCAAATTTAGTCCTTTTGGTTATGGGTAAAACTAACAAAGCCAGGGTAGGAAAAAGCCTACAACACAATGGTAACTTGCGAGCCTCTCATGTGGGAGGTCTTGGGTTTGAATCTACCTTCACTTAACATATAATAATAATTAATTCTAACAAATAATAATAATTAATGTAGGCTTCAACCATTTAACAATCAAAAACAAAAAACTGACAGAGCTAGGAGAGGATATAGACCTTACATTTTATAAATATTTTAATCTACGTTTCATATTATATCATAAAATTTGATGGGTGACATAGCATCAAATTTTCCACACAAGTCCAAATTTAAGTTGTAATGTTAAGTATTTCCAAGATCAATGTAGTAGCTGAAATCATTGATATTAATATTATTAGTATTTTTCATTTGATCGTTGATTTTCCATCTATGTTAATCTCGAAGGAAGATTTTTAAAATAAGTTTTTGTATCAATAACCTCTCTTGTCTTTGTTCTATTTGCTAAAATTAGAATAATCTGAGTCTATTACTACTTCAGAAAAATCTAAAACTTACCATTACAAAATTTTTAATTGCTATAACAGAGAAGTGCTTCAACTTAATATGCAATTTCATTCATATTTTAATAATATCCATGTACAAAAGTTGTTAATAGGTCAAAACCCCAAAATCAAACATACGAAAAACTAGTCAAAAGGGCAATGCCCAGCCAAAAAACAACAGGGATAGTGTCAAGGAAGTAAAGTCAAGGCTAGTTCCATGCAAGAAAAAAATGGCAAAGCCAAAGCACTACTGAAGGTATACCCATAAGAAAAATTAAAACAAATAGGGGGGATAGGGCAAAAAACAACAAAAAGCCCTTACCTTAGAAAACCATAACCCCAAGAGAACCTAACCAGCATTTACAATTCATTAAGATTTAGACCTAAACCACATAATATAATATAAAGAAGCAACAAGGAACCAATAAGTTCAAGCTAAGTCATCTACTTTCTAGAATACTATAATGAGATCTTCCACTTCCTCCATATTGCTTTCCCATGAGCCTGACGACAGGACAAAGGTAGTTTTCTCCTTGCTAGATTTATTAAATTGGGTAAAGAAAAATCCAATTTGCTTAAATCAAAAAATTCCACCCTTGGCTCAATGTAGAAATCAAAGATCCTGAGATAGTTGAGTAGCCATGCTTGACTTTCATCTTTGACAATGCCTCTCCATCTAAGTAGGAAATTAAGACTTGTCTTCATCTTCAACCATTCCCAATTGAAGAAATTATTGTCTCTAACTTGTAAAATAGTGCATCTAGGGACATTTTCGTGGATCAAATCCCTAGAATATTAGACATATAATCTTTTGCATATGAAATTTCTAGATTCCTATTAATGCCAAGGACTGCATGCTCTAACCCATCCA
This sequence comes from Cupressus sempervirens, assembly GCA_028749045.1. Lineage (NCBI taxonomy): Eukaryota > Viridiplantae > Streptophyta > Pinopsida > Cupressales > Cupressaceae > Cupressus > Cupressus sempervirens. Next base: position 65,415,796 of record CM053787.1, on the reverse strand, counting down.
AATAGGTTGGGTTAAATATGTAATAACATAATCAAATGGTATCCCAATGGCCAATCTGAGCCCTGGCTAGGCAAGCTATGAAAGAACCTAAAATCAAGCTATTAGTATGCTAGGTATAGTCATAGTTTAAATCCTTTTCCCCTAAGGCCCTGCTAATTTCCACCCTAGTCATAACATCTACAAGATTGAGGATCCTATTCCAACACTTTGGTTTAACAAGACCCCTAAAGGCCATTGTTCTTACTTCAAAAGCATGAAACAAATTAATCACAAATTCCATGCTAGGGCCACAATGCACAATTATTAAAAAATGCTTGGTGAAAATGCAAGATAGGGGTGGCAAATGTGAATAAAATGGTGTTATTTATAGGCCTTTTTCTATCTTTCAATTGCTTCTATCTACGTGAAACCACTAGAAATATCTAGAAGATGGTTGAGACTATTTTTTGATGGGGTTCAAAATAGTTACCTAGTAATGAAGAGCATACATGTGTACACATTCCAGATTATGATATAAAAAAGAAAGACAATATCATCGCATGATTGAGTGAGCTTTTTTCGAGGACCACTTCCTATATAATTAAAGCATAAAATTAATGTATCTTCTAATTCATAGGTTAGGGGGAAGACATTGGTAATGTTTCAAATAATTCTACCAAGTCTAATTATGCTTCTCACTGGATATAATCCTAAGTTAAGAAATACTTAATCTAAAGTTAGATAAAATAATAGAAGACTGTTAAAGATAATTATACCTATCTTAATGCTCATTATTTATGAGTCTATGAGAAATATTAATTCTCTTGTTATCAATATAATCCCTCGATCGAGTTTATAAGGTACCAATACTACTAGGCTTAAGTGAAGAAAGACTATCGAGGTAAAGTTAACCTAAATTAACCTGATGCAATTTTTGTCTCTAATTTTATGATTCCCAATTTGAGGGCTAAGGAGAAATAGTACGTACTAAAGTAAGAAAGAAAAAAAAGGGGGGGGAAGGATGACCAAGGGTAGAAAGTTAGAGTCATGAAATCTTTAAGGCATAGAAATTATAATAGTCTTGGAGAAAAAGTTTTAAAAAGAAAATATGAAAGAATAATAGTAAGAGATTCAAAGGAAGAAAAGATGTCTTCATGATAGAGTCTAGTCTAACATGCTTATAAAATAATATCCTCACCATCCACTCCCCTGTTTGCTAGATGATCTGCTTCCTTATTCCCCTCTCAATATATATTTGGATTATAATTTCCTCGAACTTGTCAATAAGAGTAAACACCATCTTGAGCTCAGAATTGATTATCCAATTTAGGGTGCTCCATTTTTTCAATGCATTAAAATAATTTGAGAGTCCCCTTCAATAATTAGTTTCTTTATGCCCAACTCTAAAATTAATGTGAGGCCTTCCCTTAAATCTTCTAGTTTTATTATATTATTTGTGGTAATGCCTAATGGCTTAGCTCACTTAACAATCTAGTCTCCATTTTTCATATATGTGATACATCCTATTCCAGCCTTGCCTGAGTTTCCTTTGGATGCTCCATTAAAGTTTAATTTAATCCATTGTTTCAAGGGTAGTTCCCATCTACATTCCTTCTGTGCTTGTTGATTTTTCTTAGGGTATACCTATGGTGGATTTATAAGTTTGATCTAGTTTTTTCACATATTTGCATCCTAGTCCGAGACTGGTCCTTCTTCTTCAATTGTCTTCCTTATACTATTGCTCATTACTTCTATAATGCAAGCTTCTACTTTGTTGGGGAAGGAAGGCATGTTCATTTTAGAGTTGTTAAATATTTACTTGTTTCTTTCCATCCATACTTCCCACATGAGAATAGAGTGGAATATATTCCATTATTTATTGTAGATTTTAGTGTTTCCACCATTAGGCCAACTATTTAAATGACACTCAAGATTTTTAGGGAAGGGTGTTGCCCAGTTTAGTTTCTGATAAAGTCAATACCAACATTCCCTTGTAAAGGGACATTGGAATAATTAATGTTTCATTATCTCTGAATTTTCTTTACATAACATACATCTTGATGGTCCCTTGAATCTCATCTTCAAGAATCTATGAGCTACTAAGATTCTCTTATGTATTGCAACCCATAAAAAAATTCGAGCCTTCGGTAAGAAAGCTAGATCCCAACAATGTTTAAGGGGGACATTATTTTTCTCCCATCTTTGTGAATTAATTATATGGTCATAACTTTACTTTACACTGTATTGCCCATCCTTTTATGCCCCCCATATTAGTTTATCTTCTTTATTTTTATGGTTGACTTACCTTTGTCTAAGGAAATTAGAAAAAAACCTCTTTTTCCATAGTAGATAGGTCAGTTCCTTCTAATGATTTCCATGTCTAGAATTCTTCCCCATTTTCCTTTTTAACTTGTTTATAATCATATACATATATTATCATATATTATCCTATTTGATTAGGGCTAATTTCTTTTCTTCTTCTATCATTTTCCAAAGAAAGTTTCTTAGTTTTCTCTCTAGTTTCTTTTTAACTCCTTTAGGTAGGGGTAAACATGCCATTTGATATGTAGGGGTGGTTGATAGGACAACTTTAGTTTTTGTAGTTCTAACTACCTTGGCTAACCATTTCCCTTTCCAGTTTTCAATTTTCTTATCAACTCTTTCTAAATTAAGATCCCATGTTTTAGAATTATTGGCTCTCTTGTCTAGATGGATTCCTAGATACTTACAAGGGAATGTACCCTTCCTAAACCCCATAAAATTGCAGATATCATTTTCCATTTCTATTGAGGTGTTAAGAAAAAAGATTTCTATTTTTTTAGCATTCACCATTTTCCCTAATGCTTTCATATATTCTAGTATAATTTGTTTAAAATTTTGCACTTCTTCTATTGTACTTTTCCCAGGTAAAATTGTGCCATCTGCAAATTGTTGATTGGTGATGTTTGAAATGTTTTTTTACCATAGTTATTCCTTTGATTTTTCCTTCCTCCTAGGCTTTTTTTATTGCTCTAGCAAATGCTTCAGCCATGATTATGAATATGAAGGGTGAAATTGGGCCTCCTTGTCTGATTCATCTAGATACACTAAAGAAACCTTCTGATGATCCATTCATGAGAAGTGATATATTAGGTGTTGCAATACACTTAAATATAAGGTTTATCCATTCATGTAAAAAACTAAATGCTTATAGGGTCTTGCACAAGAATCTTCAGTCCATCATATCATATGCTTTTTGGATATTTAGCTTTACAAGCATGCATGCATCTTTTCTATTTTAAAATAAATGGATGGTTTTTTGAATGATGACGATTCCATCTAAAATAGATCTACCAAGGACAAAACTAGTTTGTTCTTTAGACATGAGTTTAGGAAGGACATTTTTCGGTCTAGATGCTAATGCTTTCAATAAATTTTTGTAAATGGTGTTACATAATTCTATAGGTCTAAATTCACCAAGTTCTTCATGATTCATTTTTTTAGGGATGAGGGTTAAAAAGGTGTGATTAAATTTAGTCAATAATGAACTTGCATTTCTCATAGCTTCTATTGCCTTCCATAGTTCCACCCATAGGATATCCCAACATGTTTGAAAGAAGAAGGCTTGGAATCCATCTGGTCTTGGTGATCTATCCAGATTAAGACTAAAAAAGGTTTTTTTCACTTCCTCTAAAGAGAAAGGTTTATTTAACAAATTATTACCATTAGCTATGACCAATTTAGGGATTGCATTTAACATTTTCTTTTGTGCTATTCAGTTACAACTATGAAAATTGTTTAACATGTTTCTATAATAATCCACAAAAACCTTTGCCACTTTAGTAGGGTCTTCTTCTAAGCAACCCTCATTATTTATGATTTTGATAATTCTATCAATACTTCTATTATTTATTGTACTATTATGAAAATACTTCATATTTCGGGCCCCCTCAGCTAACTAGACCTCCCTTGATCTTTGTTTCCAAAATAATTCCTCTTTTACTAATATATTTTATTGTTTTGCTAACAACTCCTTCTCTTTACTATATTTTTCATTAAACCTTTCCTTTTTATAATTATTTCTTCATTAAGTTTCTTTAGTTCTTCTTCATTGTCTAGTTTTTCTTTAAATATATTATTAAAATGTACTTTATTTTATTTTATATTTTTTTCCTTAAGCATTTTTAGTTGAGACACAAGGCGGTACATCTTAGATACTTGGAAAGAACACTCTTGCTACCATTAGTTGATATTTTCCATTAAGTTGATGCCAAAGAACCACATTTTTCACATTTGAATGGATTTCTTGATGGTTTTTCAGTTTCTACAAATTCTATTATGACTGGGAAGTGATCCAATCCAACATTTGGCAGGATAGAAGAATGAAATGCTAGATCTATAATGCTTAGATCCCCCTTAAATATAAATCTATCTAATATTTCCACTATGTGACATAAGCCTGATCTTATTCCATGTGAATATCCTATTATTTGTTGGGATATCCATTAAGCTATTTCTTTCAAACCATTATTTGAAATATGTTACTATATGTGTTACTATTTAAGATCCACCGTACCCTATCGCAAGTACCGGGTATCGACTTCCCTGAATTGCCAGGATGAGCGTACCCTATCGCATTATCTCAATGGTAAGAGAGAGGAGATAAACTCTTAAGTCCAAATTCTAAACCCTTTAGCCAATTGTCCTAATTGATAATTAGGACAAGTATCTGAGTTAAGTACCCTCCGAATGCATCAAATGATGTAATTTCGTGATTATAAACCTTTTTGTTTGATTTAGTATGTGTTTTTCTATGATGGGTTTTCGTATGTTTCTTTATGAGTCCTTGGTGTATTTTCTATTAATTAAGTCTAATTAAAAAGATTAATTAATGATTTAATTTAATAGAAGATTATTATGATATTTTAATATTTGATTATATTTAATTAATTGAGAAATTAATTAAATAAAAAGAATTAAATTTGGAGATAAAAGTTTAAAGATAAATTTAGAACATGATAATATGTATTTAATTTAATAATAATATATTTGGAGTTCATTTTTAAATAAATGCTAAATATTATTGTTATTTAAATTAATTAAATATGTTATCAATTAAGTTCTAAAATAAATTTAAAAGTTGAAAGATATTAAATTATTAAGGATTCTAGATCGCATGATCTAAGCATGAGTTTAAATTTGAGAAATAAATTAAAAGATTAAATAATAGAAAATAAGAATGTTATTTTAATTTCATAAAGTGCACATGAGATTAAAGTAATAAATTAATTTAAAATAGAAGTCAAGTGGAATATTAAATAAAGTTATTTAATAATTCAACTTAATGTGCATGAAAGATGAATGCAAAATAAAAGAAAAGATAATAAAGGTTAATTGGGAGTTAACTCAGTTGTGCAAAGAGTCTTCTCGGATGAATGCACAATTATTGCCCCGATTTGAGGAGAAAACTTCTTATCACAACTTTGGGGGTTCATTTTTGGGGGGACACCAATTTGGACGAGAATTTTGGAGAGACAACTTTTGGAAGCGAATTTCAGAAGGCTGATACCAAGAAAGATTTCCAGAGGAAAGTGATTGAAGGGGAGCGAATTCTCTCATAGTTTTTCAAGGATTTCGTATTAGCATCAAGATCAGGTAGGGTCTTGTGTTTTGATCGCTGATCATTTACGCAATTTTTTTATTTCCTGTCTTCTTCATGTCTGTGGATTGTAAACTTGAATTTCTCTATGATGAATGTTTAAACATTACAATATTGGAATTTATCAAATGCTTGTCAATATATTCGACGTACGTAATGATTAGAAAAGTGATCAGGAATCCTCGTTTGTTAGATTAAAATTAGGATGTAATCAAGAAAGGTTGCATTTTAAATTAAATTAAAAAAAAAAAATTAGATTGAAAATTTGGATGGTTAAAAATATCTTCTCTATCAGAATATTGATGAAAACAATTTTTAAAAAATTATAAATAAAAAGAAAGTGGTTTGTTTCATAAATTTATATTTAATAAATTTAATTAAAAACGTTTATTTTTAAAATAATAAATAAATTATTAAAAATTTTTTAAAAATGTTATATAACTAATATTTAAAAAAATATATATATATATTATAATATTTGGAGGCGGGGCTGTGACACCCCCACCTCCCTCTCTTTTGATTCGGTTGCCGCACAGTGACCCTGCTGATAACGCAGCAAGTACGACTGCTGACGCAGCGTATTGCTCTTGCAGCTGCCCCCTTTAATAAGGGCATGGGGTAAGGTTTGGATTATTTTGTTATTAACTTTTAAAGTTATTTATTTTAGTTGTAATTTTATTATTATTTTTAATATAATTTGTTAATTATTATTTTTAATAAATATATATATTTATATATGATAATTTATTAATAATACTTCATTAATTAATAATTAATAAATATTAATTATTAAATAATTTTTAAGAGTTTTTAATTAATTAATAATTAATAAATATTAGATTAGTTTTTTTAGAATTATAATTTTAATAATTAATAATTATTAAATTTAGGTAATTTGGGTTATTAAGGGTGTTAAGTCAGAATTAATGATTAGAATCAATTAAAGATGTATAATTATTCAATGAATATTATAAAATTAAATAAATAATTACCTTCGAACTTATTATCTTTAAGTAATTGACTTGATAAGAATTCAGGATAATTGTACATGTTATTCGAATATTAAAATGGGTGTAACTACTAGGGTAAAATTGTAATTTTTATCTACTCAAAAACTTGTACTAAAACGAAAATTGAAACCTTATATCCAACTTAACTATGTGATTCAATCAAGCCAAAATATGAAACCTATACTTTGTATCTGTACTATTTTATTTTATTGTCTATGTTTTGGGGTGTTCTAGTATTGACCAGTTTAGGTTGTTACCAGAGGCCGGGTTTGTGAATGTGAGGTTATGATGATTTGTTCTCGATCTTTTCAAACCAACCAAGGTAATGTGATAGTATGCTCTATGATGGATGTATTTACTGTTTTTTATTGCTTTCCAATTTCCTTGTGTGAAGCTGAGGTGTATGTATTTGAGATACCTAACTTAACCATTTTTGAGTCTCGATCAGTTATATGTGATAACCATTTTTGAGTCTCGATCAGTTATACTTGTATTACCTTCTGGTTGCTTTGAGAGAACTGAAGTGTTCATTTAGATCTTGATGATGTCATGTTGTGACATGTTTTTGACTTGACCATTTTGGAGTCTTCGATCAGTATTGTAATTTACTATTGAGATACTTTCTGGTTGCTCATTGGAGAACCATTGGATTTTGTGAATTATCATTGATGCCTTCAGTTGCTGATAGAGAACTGTCGTGATCGTATGATTATTATTTGATGCTTATCTGTTGCTCATGAAGAACTAATGTAATTTTGTGGCTTATCTTTTATGATGTTTTTCAGTTGCATGTATAGGACTGAGGTGATTTTATTATGATTCTTTGATTTGTGATTTCATGAGCCTAGGGTAGGTTATCTATGTGTAGTGTCGGGAAGTGGCTTGCAATGGGGATCGGAGCCCTAAGAGGCTGCCTGGAGTAACCCATTGTAAGTTGTTTTAATAAGTGAAAACATTTACGCTAAATGAGAGAAAATGAACCTAACAAGATAATTGTATGTTCTCTCCCATGCCTTGAGTGCTAGTACAGATTAGGATGGGGTAGAGAGAACGCTTGGTTACGACCTTGCATTCCGTAGTATGCCTCGTCAGTACGAGAGGATACTAGTGGCCGCAGGATCAGTAGGGACCCGAGATTCCTAAGGGATTGCTCGGGTAACTTCTACGTGACTTTTGTGATGACACTTTCCCGCTTGCATATTAGGTTTCCTACATGTCTTTGTGGTACCTCTGGGTCTAGATGTTTATCTATGTTGGAACCCTTGAGTTAGCATACTTTTAGGATTTCCCAGACTTAGAGAGTACTTGTGTTTTGTGTTTTGATACCTTGTTTGGGACTTAAGACTATCTCCTCAGCGCGGTGGGAGTGGACCATTTAAGTTCCACGTGGTCGGGTGGTAGTGCTTTTTACTCTTACCATTGAGATCCGTCCGTAGTCGCCGTGGCTAGAGTTTTCTTGGTTGGCATTTACCTTCACTATGTTCTTGGATTATTATGATGGATGGTTAGATTTTATGATAGATGTTTTATCATTATGGATGTATCATGTATGGTGAACAGTTTCATATATTTTTACTGTACTTTATATCATGGATTCGTGGAGGTTGATGTATTTCTATTTTTACATATGTATATTCTTTTAAGCCTTTCATACCCTGTGACTTGTACAGTGGATGATTGAGCATTCCGAATTAATTTGCCAAAAGACATTCAGAACAAATGTATATTATGGACATTGGACTTTCTGATTATTCTTTCATATGTATGTGGTAATTGTTAGACTTAGAATTTAATTAAATTTAAACGTGACTCAACGTCTTGGGATCCTTAAGAAATGTAACTTGCAATGTATGGTTGTCGATGATTACATGTTATTGCTTCCGCTACTATGTGTTTGATGTGTATGTTATACTTTCTTACTTTTAAAAAAAAAAATATGTTTAGCAAACTTAGTGAAACTTTAGGTTAATTCTTTTGGAACCCTTGGTGGGGCGTTACAACAATATTCCCCTCTATTTTCTATTAGGTTTGTTAATTTTGACTTAACTTTGATTACCTCTTCATATGTCTTTTCCCTGCTGTTTAAATTTCGTTTCTCAACTTCTTTTGATATTATATCCTCCTTTGTTTTTTGTTGCTAAAGATGCCATGTTCTTACCCAAACTCTGATTCAATGTTGCTAGACTCGAGTATGAGTTTGTTTCCTTTTGACATGACAGGGATTCCAAATTTCTGTCATGATTTACTAATTTTCTTTTTGATTCTTGTGTCTTTCTTTAAGTAAAAGATCATGTGTTAATCTGCTATAAATCTTCAAGCTGGAATTTAGGTCTTCTAGAAATCCATTTTCTTTTTTACACAAGATGCATTGACAAAGCCTATTTATTTTTTATTGCATATCTCCATACACCTTGTGGCCCCTTTCTTTCTCTTCCAAGATATCTTTTCCCCCTTGATCTTCCTTACTCTCCTCTGGTTGCCTGTTGATTATAGATGTCATTCTGTCTTATAAGTCCTAGTATCTAATTTCTTCTTCTTCCATTGCTTCTTCATTTTTGTCCTACTTCCTATTGATTTTTGTTATTGGATTTCCAGTCTCTTATAATTTTACATCTTTCTCATGTTCTTACCTCTTTCCCAAGGCATTAGTTCTATTGAGTACCTCTTTAAGATTTATGGTTTTGTTTATTTGATGTGAAATCTTGTTAGAGTCTATTATAAGGATACCTTTATATTTTCCTTCATATCTAGTTAAGGTGAGATTGTAGATATATCTATTTGTGATAGAGCTTATTAGTTTTGTAATATCTCTGCTCTAATTCTATGTTCATGAGAAACTTGATATTATTAGCTATGTTGTGGTTAGAGTCAATGCTTAAGAAGTTGCCTGGATCATTTCCTAATTTATTGAGAATTTGAATTTGATTCAATTTCGGTGTAAAGTTTTTGCATTCAAACCAAGAGGGGGCTAGATAATTTTCTAACTTTTGTTCATTATAGTTTGGTATCCAGCTTACAAATTTGAGCGAATGACCCTTATTAAAATAGTATGAAACTAAAATAAATTCATTCCTAATACCTTTATTTTGATAGTGTAAATATAAAAAACAATTAGAATAAGTAGATATACTTACCTGCTCCTTGCATATATTCTTTAACCATCTTACCAATTTTAGAATCTTTTCTTTAGGTCCATTCCACTAAGCATACACTCCTAGCTCTTGACATTCCCACCACATTCTCTTATTGAATTCATTAGTAATAATTAGGATAAATTACTAGGAGAATTGTAATATACTAACATCATTCCTTCTTTCGACTTACTTTTAGGGATTAGTGGAGTTAAACTTGAATTATGATAGTTAGATCCTGATCCTGTTAATTTCCTATGGCTGTGTGGGATATAAGCCTTAGTACTTTTCACTAGGGTATTAAGATTACTAGGCTCCTCAACAAATTTTTGGGCAGTATAAATAGGAGAGGGCTTGAATCTAATGGGTATGCTATTGGTTGTAGTTTTAGGTAATTTTTTCTTAAGCTAGGATTCCTACTAAACTCATCCGAGATAGGTTTAGATGGGATCAAGACACCACAAAGGCTCCATTTAAGTACACATTTAGTACTGGAGAAATGAACCAATTATTTCCTTGTTTGAGCTCCATCCCTTTTAACTATGATATGCTCGATTCTAGATTGATCTATTAATGTAACTTTTTGGGCTTTGGCTAAGTTTCTTTGCCTCTTCTTTTGGTTGGATACTGACTACCATCCCTCTTCAAGCTCTTCCTCTTTCTTGGATTTTATTTTTTGTGGCGACTTGCCCTTGCAATTTGCCTCCTTTGCTCCTTGAGCTGTCACAACTTCTTTGCCTCTGATTTCATGAAGTCTGACCAAGGCTGAGAAAGAATTGTTGTAGCTGTTTGACAAATGATTGTTTGTTACTAATAATAATACTTTCTTTATGGAAATTTGGGGCAAATCTTGCTAATTGTCTTTACCTTTCCTTCTCTTTGTACAAGTTGGTTCCCTTTCTCTTCATGTAATTTTGTCAGGATTTCAAATTTGTTTTTGTGATGAAGTGATAGACCTTTGGTAGTCTTCTACCCTGGTCTAATATGACCACTCAGCTTCTGCGTGTTTGTGCAAGTGTTTCTACCCAGTTTCAAATTTCTAGGTTTATCTTCCCATTTTCGATTTCAAGGAATGAATTTGCATCAGAAGTTTTTTGTTATGCTTTTTCGCATTTTAAGAAAATTTTGCTTTTTTTAGAGCAATGACAATCATCCATTAAGTTAATTGTACTTATTACAACATAAACAAAAAATAAAAAAATAAAATTATATAAATATCAATAAAGCTCATCCATTTACCTTAACAATTAAACAAATTAATCAAAGAACCTTACAAATTATTTACACATCAATATTTCATTAAACTTACCCATTTAAAATAAATAAAAAATATTAATTATCATAATATTTCTTTAAAAAAAAAAACTATATTCTTTCCTTCCCCAACCACTTACTTTTTGAAAACACCACTTATATAAAATACAAAATAATCATTTTAAAGATGTAAAGACCATTTTGATTGAGAACATAGATATAATCTTCCTTATCCCCCAAAATATTTATCCATATATTTTTATTATTTCACATAAATTTGGACCATAATTGAATTACAAAATACAACGAACACACAAATATACAAGAGACGCAATGCGTCATAATCCCTGCCTAACGCATAATGGTTGTAGAGGTGTAGATGAGTGGGAATCTAAATTAACATTATGAATGCATTAATTTTGCCTAGAAATGCACTTGTGATCTGATAGGATTGCTCATATTTTGTTGTTAAATTCTCGTTCTAGAAATGCCCTTGTGATTTGATAGGATGGCTCATATTTTGATGTTAAGTTCTTGTACTATATTATTATATCTTTGGGCATTTAAGCCCAAGAGTAAGAGGCCAAAGTCCCCAATATGGCACTAAATACTTAATATCATACTATGATCAATACATATGCTTTAGACAAATTTGCACCTTCTACATTGACAACTTAAATTATGTGCAATGAGGAAAGATATCTATACCAATATTTGAAATATAGAACTTGAAGAAGTGATGAAGCATTTGGATTATCACATTATATGTTTAAGCATACCATGCATGCTACTAGACAACCATGAGTAGTTGGAATAACACCCCCAACTATGTATTATTCTCATCTTGATTATCAAATGGAACTCACTATTTTTAATCATTAGCATTGGACAAAAACTAAGATAGAGATATAGATAGAGATAAATAGTACTATACAACAATAACAACCTAAACATATATGCAGAGGAAAAAATGATAGATAATATAGAGGAGGAAGAGGAAGAGAGATAAAATAGTAAAATAGAGTGATACGAACATAAGTTTTGTGTGTGTGTGTGTGTGTGTGTGTGTGTGTGTGTGAGAGAGAGAGAGAGAGAGAGAGAGAGAGAGAGAGAGAGAGAGAGAGAGAGAGAGATAATTATTTTTCTTAATAAAAAAAGTCAAAATAAAATTATGGTTCTAATAAAAAATTAAAATATATTATATTTTAATTAATGAAACTAAGAATTTAATTTTTATATTAAAACTCACATTTTTAAAAGAAAAAATGAAATGTATTGAAATATAAAAATATTTTATAAGTAAAACTAATTGGTATTTCCAAAATGTTCATAAAATTAAGTAATTTTTAATTATGAAATAATATCCATATAATTTAATATGTACATTTGTAAATAATAAATAGATGTAATACATATAAATTTTGATGTTGATGAATAAATATGATGTGATAAATAAGAAATAAAATATAACTATTTAATTTTAATACATAGTTTATAAAAATCTAATAATAATTTATATATCTTTTAGAATTGAATTATTTATATTTTGTGGTTATTTCTTTAGTATATTTTTTGATATAAAATATAATTATTAATTTAATATTAAAAAATATATTTAAGTTTTAAATGTATTTAAACTAAATGATAAATTGATTAAATAAAAAATATTATTAATAATAAATAATATAATTAAAAATTTTTAACACTTATCAATTATACATATTACAAATACTATTATAAAATATAATTAAAAAATAATATTGTTTAATTTATTTTTATTAAAGTAAAATAATAGTAATAATTTAACTATTTTTATTAAAAAAGCAAAGTTTAAAAAAAATTAGAAATTCAAATACAAAGATATAACATATTGAAATTATATTTAAAATATATATATATATATATATATATATATATATATATATATATATATATATATATATATATATATATATATATATATATATATATATATATATATATATATATATATATATATAATTTGAACTTATGCATTACATGAAGTTTTAGGAACAAGTTATATCAAATAGTCAAAAATAAACATCAATATAAAACTAATAATAAATATATTTAAAATAAAAAATAAAAAATATTTAATAGATTGTGATAATTAATATTGATTAGACATGTGGTGTGAGGTGGAAGATAAAATGATTGAAAAAATAAAATCTTATCAACTTGTCATAATTAATACATTCATTAATTGCAAGATGAAGTTGTTAGAAAATAGTTGTATTTTTTGTTGAAGAAAATTAATTTTCTCCTCCACCAAAAATAGTATGGACCAATAGAATAGATGAAAAATGTGATTTATAAAATAATGGAAAAAAAAAAAAAAATATAAACATTTGAAATCTCATATAATCTTTTAAAATCTTAGATTTGATTGGTTAGTGTTAATATTATATTTGGATGGACATGAATGCATAAGTATTATTGCCTTGGCAGGAACTATAAAAATCATAGAGAAAAAAAATGAAACATTATAACAAATCAATACACGAAGGAAATCAATAATACTCGGGGCTTTAGTCAAGGCTTTGGCCCAAAAAAAAAAATTAAAACAACAAAGGTAAAATCTGGAAGTTCTCCACTGAACAATACAACATAACATGTAAAATCTAATATCTCTTTTGAAAGTACTTGCTAAACACTCTTTCCAACTTTTTTTGTTTTTCTTCCCATATCAGCAGCCGAAGACTTCTTTCCATCAGTTCATAGAATTGAACAAAGCGAAGATAAACTCAAGGTATGCCTCCTGCAACACATTAATTTAGTTATTTTACAGGTGCATCTCTATACAAACATAGCGGGCTTTGTTAAAACGTTTCGGATTTAGAGAAATACTGGCAAAAATTATTGTAAAACCTTTTGTTTTATTATTTTTTGGAATAACTCAAGCATTTTCTTAGCAAATTTGCATCTGCTTGTTTATTTTCGTTGGTTTGCAAAACTGGGCGCGACATAAAAAGTTATAGCTGTAGGGGAATTAAGGAAATGGTCACAGAAAAACCTTCGTTGGTAGTTGTAACGAGTTCAAAAGAACATTCAAATGCGAGTCACACGTTTCAGATTTAGTTAAGTTTTTATTGGGCATTCCTTGCCTCGTTTCCGAAATCGGGAATGAAAGCTTTGAGATTTAGGGTAATTGGGGCCATAGCATTAATACCTTCAATCGTGTTCACTATTAGCATGTTTTGAGTCTATATCTGCTGCCAGCTCGTTGATACTGTAGGTGAAAATTCCTTGTATAGTGTAGAGGGTTTCAAGGGTTTTGAAAAATTTAAAGGCTCTGGCGGTCCGGGTTTGTTTTATAGAATTATCCTCTGCCAGTATTTTCAGGGTATATTTCTGTAGGGGTCTGATTGGAAGGGTGAGAAGAATGGTTCTTCTTTTTTTCCTTATATGGTAGTTTGGGCATTCATAAAATGTAGATTTGTTTCTTTGAAATGGATCTGCTCTTTTGTGGCTTGGTTGAACTAGGGTGTGGTTATGTTTGGCTGCCTTCAGGGCTTTTTGAGATTTCAAAGTTTGTGTCATGCTTGAATGTGTTTTTGCAGTCATTCCCATAATCTTATCACATGTCCACTGAAGTCGTTGGTTGCTTTATGGCACTGGGAAAGCTTGAAATCGACACTTGCAAGCATGGTCATGCTTAAATGCTCTCCAAACTCGTCACAGCTCAACCTTAACGTGTGTACAGTGGGATTGGGGGTTACTATAATGTAGCAGGGGTTACTATAAACGGAAGCCATGCTTGATTGTTCTCCTTGCTTGCTGACTCAAATGCATGCCAATTGGGATATGGATTGGCTTATTGCACATAGGGACTTGAACCTGTTTCATAACCATTACACCATGATCGCTGTGCCACACATAGATAAAGATAACTGTTTTTTTGATTGTAATTAAATAATTTTTGGAGAGTACTTACAAACAAAGAAAAAGATTAGGAGATGCATTTAACTTGGATCAAGTGTCACCCATTACCTAGCCACAACCCCTTGGGCAATTATAAATAATGATACCTCCTACTTATCACATAACGATACTTGTTTTTTGGTTGTAACAGCTGAGGTAGCATTTGCCGTTGCACCAAAAGCTTAAACTGTTAATGCCCGATACAAATGCCGAGACTTACCTAGATCCATGGCACAAATCTCCAAGGAGGTGCTAACCACCAAGTCAACAGTCAACAATCTCCCCCTCAGCACCAACTGAGCCTTCAGCTCCAACTGAAGGGAGACTTGAACCCATGACCCAAGGGCTTTGATACCAATTGAAGGTAGCATTTGCCATTGCACCAAAAGCTCGAACTGTTAATGTCCGATACAAATGCCGAGACTTACCTGGATCCATGACACAAATCTCCAATGAGGTGCTGATGACCAAGTCAACACTTAACAACAGCCAATTGTTAGGGAATATTTACAAACAAAAACAAGCGTGAAAGGTGTTTCAAGATCTCTGCTATCACATAATGATACCTATCAAATAATGAATTCTCCTACTTATCAAATAACGATACGTGCTCTTTGGTTTTAACAGCAACTTGTTAGGGAATATTTTATATTTACAAATCAAAACCAAGGTTGAAAGGTGTTTCAAGATCTCTGCTATCACAGATTTGTAAAACTGCATGATTTATGCACCATAGCTTTAATAACCACTGGACATAAACTGCAGTAAATAAGAGATTACAAGGCAAATGAATGCAAAGTCCAATTCAAACAGGCCACTTGCATATCAAAACATAGGTTGTGAGGGCTACCACCTGGGTACTTATGTTTTCAATTCTGATGCATAGCTAGATGCAAATTTATATGTGCTATAGAAGGAAGTTGAAGCTTGTTGCAAGTGTGGTCTGTAGGGCTGAGGATAGCTGGGCAATTTACATGGACAGATTGTAGAAGGAAAAAGTATAGGAGACACTGATTTTATTGAAAGCCCTCAATACAACAGCAAAGGCATCCTGAATTATAAAAGATAAATAATCATAAAGAGGTATTAGATGCTTACAAACTTTGAAAAGCATCCCCCTAAAGATCCAAATAATAAACTGTGAGACTCTCTCTTTAGTTTCAATGACAAGAAATAATTAAGCGCAAGTCTTGCCTGCTTCCAACTTCCTTTTAGAGGAGTTGAGGGCCTTGAGATATAATTGAGGAATATTTTATATGTCTTTACTTGGTATCCACTTCACTACAAAGGGGGTTGTTGGCTATTACACGGTTATGTATCACAGTTCCTCTTCCTTAAATATTCAAACTTCAATACAGAATAAATTATTTTTCAAAGGAAAGGAATTCTGTTCAAATGATATTCATGACATGCCTTATCAAATTTATAAAGTTCTGTTATGTTTTTTTTGCTGAATGTTTCTAGGATATTTACATATGAGAAGCCTGTACATGTAGGCTAAATATTGTACAGTGGTATTTAATGGTCCTTGCTGTCTGCCTATTTTATTTATTACTGGCTATGTTTAACAGCTTTTCAAGCTGCCTGCCTTTTTTGGGATTTATACCTATCTGCTTTATAGCTGATCTACCTGTCAACCACTAAGCTTATAGATATCTTTACACCTGTTTCATTTACTTATAGTTTATTGATATTCCAGCCCACCCGTGTTGGGAGTTTAGTTAACTTTATAACCACATGAGGTGTCCTCATCATTTCCTCCTGGCTAAGTGGAAATTGTCTCCAATTTTATCTTAGTACAGGAATTTCTTTGCAGAGTTTGATTCAGAGAATCGTTTCTTTCTTTCATCAAGAGTGTTCCTTTGTGACTTACAATGTATGCAGTGGTTATTTGTGAAGGGAAATGAGGGCATCCCAGAAAGCAATCTGAGATCAATACGTGCACCTTGTCTTCAATAAATCTTTCAAACAGATTCCAACAAACTGATACAGACACATAGTACTATGACATAAAAGCAGAAACAGACATTGTTTATTTCCCATGATTGAAGCCTCAGAAGAAAGTGATTACAATTTACAGATTTAAGAAATTTTCAGCAGCATTATGGCATACAAATTTGATAAAAAAGAAGATTGAGACATAAGAGAAAAACACAGATAAATGCGGGGAAAACCCTTCCAGGATAAAAACTCCGAATTCCAAAACATCAAGCCAATGTATTATTCAGCAACAAGTTACTATACATTTTTAGGCTCAAAGCCCTTATATGGAGTTTATATTTTGCTCCATCCTAGAGTAAATCCGCACATTTTTAGGCTCAAAGCCTTTATATGGAGTTTTATGTCTTGCTCCATCCTAGAGAAAATCCGGTCTCATAACCCCTATGAAATGAACTCCTTTCCTCTCTTAAATCAGCCAAGGCATTGACATATATATAGAGCTGAGCACAAAGAGGTAGGCACCCATGGTTTTCAAAACCATCTACAGTGCCTAAGAGGTATATGTTATTTGTTGTTATGTGAAGCATAATCAGACTCAGAGGTTAATTTTTTTCCCACTTTTATCGACACAGTTTCCCCACAGATTTTTTTACAAGGGTTTGGGGGGCAACACCCCTTGCGGGCTCTTTGTCAGAATACAAGGCAGGGTCGAGGGACAGCGCCCTGTAAGGCCAATAATGACTTTATTATTGTAAAAGGCGTCGGGAATTATTTTTCTATTGAATGACATATTCTAACTCTAATTTTGTAACTAACATCAGTCTTGTATAAAATTGCTTAGGGTTAGGGATTTTCATATGATAATTTAGTAGCTTCTTGTATCAGTATTGAGTTGCGAGGGTTTGTAGATTGTAATCAGGTTGAATTACTGAATAATTAGATTGGTCTCTTTGTTTGGTGGACGTAGCCCAAGATTGGGTGAACCGCATTAAATCTTTGTGTCTATTGTTCTATTTTTGTGTGTTTTATTCCTTTGTGTTATTGGTTACATTCACGTGTAATTGTTATATTTTTGCGTAATGATATTAACACAAATATCTTGCTAATCCCATGACACTCTGTTCATAGCAACTTCCAAGACAACATTATCCTATTGCATCCATGACGATCATCTTGCCAAAAAAAAAAAAGGAACATACAAATTACTATGAGAGGAATAGATGATTTCCTTACCTCACACTGCTTGTCAAAAATGAACTCAAGCATAAATACCAATTGCTAAAATACAACTCCAGTACATAATAGAAATAAAAAATCAAGACTCTTTAGTCAGCATAACAGATTTTCAAATCATTTTCACTCCAAAATGGAATGTACTACAATATCTTCCCAATACATAGCATCTTTCAAGTAGTTGCCAACTTCCTAGAAATATGTTATCTCATCATCTGCCATGTAGTATGCTGCCTTACCAAGAGTTTCCACAAAGTGAAGGAGAACTTAGGAAGTTTATAACTTAGGATAAAGTAATATTATTCAACATGTTAGGACTGTTAAGGTTTGTCAACTTAACCCCAACATTCTCCCACTTGCCCACGACCTGTCCAGAGTCTACAACATCAACTTCTTATGAGTTAAAACGATGAAACCACATCATTGCAACCATCCATGAAACTGCTTGAGTCTCAAAGCTGTTCTCATGACATCAAGACAACAATCCAAAGAATACAAGTATAAGATCCCAGTGATAACAAATGGGGCAGGATACTGCCACCCCTTCGTTGTGCTCACAAGCTAGACAGAAGAAAAAATACTTCAAACCCCATAACGGTAACAAAATTTCAGTGTAGCTTTTTAGAAAACAAGATAGAACATTAACTAGAACAACAATCAAACCTGCTACTTCCATTTAAGTGATAAACCCGTGGAATTGAAATTAGCACCCACAACAAGTGCTAACCCTTTGAAACAAAAACACCTCAAAGGTATCCAAACATCAGTCAATTCATACTATCAGCATGGTCAACCCATAAATTACAAGCACAAGCTCCATGTGCAAATGAGTTGATGAAGACCAAACACATTCAAGAACACCCATTGCATGGGCAATGCTGAATTTGAAAAGAACAAAGGTGTACTGAGTCTACCAATTACACCACATAGAAATTTTACCCATGTAATATCAAGGACCATCCTCAAAGATATGCATCCTGCAAACAAAACTTTTGCAAGAAACATATCTCTAACAAGTCTTAACAACTCTTCCAAGTTCTCCATTTCTGACAGAAGAAAGAGACACGTGAACCTTTTACCTCATTGCCCAAGTGACAACACATGCTCACCAGCTACTGAACTATAGCTCCCAATAGAACCTCAGATGCAATGTCGAGTAAATTTGAACCTCTAGAAAGATAATTATGAGCGAAGAAAAATTCCACAAATTGTAAACATGTAGCCTGTCCTTTAAACTTTTACACACACCTAAATGCTAGTTCTGTCAAGTATGATCTCCTTCACAACCCTAAGAGGAAAGCTTAGTTGCTGATTCGTGACATGAATCCGATTCAGGCACGTGAATCGGATCCGTGGATTCGGGATTTTTTTTCCCCAATTATGATTCGTGGAGGATTCGTGTACATATAAATAAATAAATAAAAAAAAATATATATATATATATATATATATATATATATATATATATATATATATATATATATACTAAAAAATGAGAGAAATATACATAATTCTAAAACTAAATCATTTCATAGTATGAATCTATGATTCTAGTATGCATTGATGAATCCAGTATACTTGATCAATGATAATTAATCTATTTTCACGATTATAAAGAAAATCAACACATTCACATTGAATTACTGAAAGTGAAAGTTTGTAATATTCAAAATATAGATCATTAAACTTGGAGTTTGTAACATGATTTACTCATAAAAGAGTCAAAAGTCAAGACTAAAGTTTTTGATTTAATCATCAAATGGATTTTCAAGAGAATTCGCATCAGAGGCGTACTGATGCGTTGCAAGTGCCACATCTGTATCAGTAGAGGAACCCAAACCACTAGTGGTAGAGGGGATTGTTAACTCATAATCCTTCTTCTCCTCATTCACATCAATCAAAGTGGATCTAGCAAGATCCCGGATGGTCATATGTAAATTAGGAGTATTGGGTGCTACATCCCAAAGCTTTTTGGGCCCCTTCTTATACTTAGGATCCTTCCGTGACGACAAGTGCAAATTGTTGTGAATGAACACAAGGTCTTCTGACTTTTTTGGAGCTAGCCAGTTGCATTTGACTGAGTGGATAAAAGAGTAAGTACTTCAATTCCGCTCAGCTGCAGAAGAGCTGGCAACCTAAAGAGAAATTAAAAATTATCAATACAACAATCAAGATAAATAAATTAAATAATAAATTCAAGGAATTGAGAGTGTTAACCTTAAGCTTAACCTTACAAACTTACTTGGGATAGGACCTTTATGACAAGAGGTTGGAGGTATATGAAGGCTTGCCCATGAAGGTACCACCATTTGATGGTATCCATCCTGCTTTGGTCTGCTATGTCAATAGGGTGGAAATCCTCACCTGGGTTGAAGGCAGCAAATTCACTCCTCACAATTGCCCCAATCTTTTGATCTTGGAACATCTTAGCTAGTGCCCACTTATACCCATCTTCAACCTCTGCATCTCTAAATGGTGGCACTCTATATGGAAGGCAAAGTACATCTGCACTATAGTACCTGGGGATAACAAAAGACAATTGAACACTATCAAATATCAGTAGCACAAACATTGGATAAAATAAGCACAAGCATTTGATAAGAACTACAGTACCTCGAGGATAGAGCATATGCAAGGAGGTGCAAAGGTATGGCTATGTTGTTCCATTGATGATGAACAATTTTTTCCACCTTCTTGTAAAGGGTGTCCTCAGGATCTTTCTCCCTCCTCTGTATTACCTAGGATATGAGATATGAATAATAATTATAATTAGTGAATATGTCAATTTATACTTTAGAATCTAGATATCTTTCAAATAAAAAGTTGTTGTAAAAGAGCGTAGAACTTAACATTTAGTTTTTTCTAGCATAGTGTCCATGGAATCATAAATATCCCCAAGGCATGGCTCATCACTCTCTGCAAAGTGAAGCATTGCCATTATTGGATCGGTGATTTCCAACACAACTCACAAGATCCCACCAATCCTCATCTAGTATCATTCTTCTCACATTTAAGGCCCTTGCTGTATTGGAATTCTTCCAAACACCCCATTGGTGGCTAATGACCATATGTTTCAATGCTTCTTTTACCTTCATAGGTCATTTCAAGACGATCGTGTGAGAGGCAAAGCGGGTTTCAGCAACCTAAGAACATGTTAAACTCAAGTTAGTAATACATTTAAAAATTAAAACATGTTAATGTAAACAACAACAAAAATTATGGAATCCAATAATATTCAAATATATATTAAATATACAAATTTACCTTCAATAATACCCAAGTCCGAGAAAATCCTAAAAATTGCTCGTGACGTGGTGATTTGTCACAAACATTTGAATCTCTTCAGCTTCCTCATATATCCTTTTCACCCAATCTATTTCGGTGCCAATTGCTTTCATCACTAAATTGAGAGAGTGGACGATGCATGGTGTCCAAAAGATATGATCATATCTTGACTCTACAATTATCCTTGTAGCCCTGCAAATTTTTGCATTATCTGTGACCACTTGGACAACATTATCAGGACCCACTGACTCTATGACATCAATGAGAATGCGTGAAATAAATTCTACATCTTTCACTTGCCCTTCACAATCAACTGCCTTCAAGAACATTGCCCCCTTAGGGCATACAACAATAATATTGATCAATAGACGGTTTCTACAATCTTTCCACCCATCCGAAATAATAGACACATCTGATTGAACCCAAAAATCTCTTATTGGTTGAACTTGAGCCTCTATAGATTT
The DNA here is from genome assembly GCA_028749045.1 of Cupressus sempervirens. Lineage (NCBI taxonomy): Eukaryota > Viridiplantae > Streptophyta > Pinopsida > Cupressales > Cupressaceae > Cupressus > Cupressus sempervirens. The sequence continues at coordinate 65,393,919 of CM053787.1, read as the reverse complement.
CCTCTTATCATGTAATATGGTAGTGCACAACTTCTCGTAACCAGGCGGTTTGTAACCATGGGGTGCATCATTTATTGCTTCCACCATCTCCCTAAAATAAAGTGATCTCACAAAATTAAATGAAACACCATTTGCAATTAAACAACGTCCAATTTTGTGATCAGTAATGTCTCTATTTTCATTTTGGAATGCCCTATCTAGTGGGCCTCTCTTGCGGGTGACTGGAGATGGGTCTTCATCTTCATCATTTGTAGTTGGCATAGGCAAAAAAGGATGTGTTCTTGTGTTTGTTTGATCGGATGATGGTGTTGGTGTGTTTGTTCGTTTGGAAGCACCACGTTTTGTTTTTGCAACTGCTCTATCAGCATCATCTTGCTCTTTTGTTAACACTGCTATTTGTGCAGCTGGTAATCCCTTTTTATCATTACCCTGACACATGTTAATTCCTTCACCTGCAGGGCCCAAAAAATTTAGTTTCACTTGGGAATAGGAGCTTCTATGTTGTATGTTGCAATAATTACATTTCCATATGTATGCCCCACCCCCAGGACTTTGTGTGACTCTTGTTGTGTGTCTCCATAAAGGAGACCTCTTATCAATTTTGAAGCTTGGTGATGTAGCCGCACCCCCACCCATTGAGCCTTGACTACTCATTGTTCTATTCTTGCAATCTAGAAAAAAAAATGAAAGAAAACCATGCTTTACACTTACACAAAAACTTGAAAATTTGGAAAACTAAAAATAAATCAATAATCTATGAAAGAACTCAAGAATATGGTTGAAATGCATACCTTAAACACTTCTTGCAAGGTATTTGGAGCTCCACAACCGATCTCCTTCGAATCCAAGCACTTTACTTCAAACTAGCAAGTATGAGAGAGCAAAATAGAGAGTAAATGAACTTGCATTATGACTTAGAGGGTCGTTTTAAGGGTTTAGGGGCTTTAGGGAAAAAATAAATTAAAAAACTAACTTGGGCTCACTTTTTTTCGTTTTTTATTTGGCCCTGCCGTGGATTCGCGCGGATCCACGCGTGGATCCTCGAGGATCCCTAATCTTGCCTGTGGATCTATCAGGATCTGTGGGCCGCGAATCCTAACAAATCCACAAGTAGGATTACGGATTCTGCCTGGATCCACGTGCGGATCCAGACCCAAATCCGGATCTGGGGGTGGATGCGCGAATCCGGTAACTTAGGAGGAAAGTCATAACAACATGCAAACCCAGTTTCAACCTCAAGTCCTCAAACATATCATATATACCATGTATCTATATGGATGAAAAGGTTCTCAAAGAAGATTAAACAACTTCTCAAAGAAGATTAAACTACTCCATTTCCCATCTCAAGAAATGAGCCCACTGCTATTCCCTATGATCATCATAAAAGAAAACACTTACAAAGAAGATAACCATGATGTCCATCTCTCACATTGAATCGTCTAGAACCATCTAACCATAGTTCAATATCCATGAATATGAAAAAGATCATAAAGCATTTGAGAGAAACAATTGACAATATTTCTCAAGTGATAAACCACCAAGTAGACCAAGTACTGAGGTTAGTCTCACCTGTTTTTCTTTCTAATCTAACCAGATCTGTTTACTAGTGAATTTGAAGCTATTTCCTATAACAGAAGTTGGTGTTACCAATTTTATAAAAATAGAAATCAAACTGAGATCATTGCATGCAAACTGAATCATTTAGTTAGTATAACTGTTAAGTCATTCAAGTTGGATTGATACCTCAAATGCTGGACTGATACCTTATAGAGCTCTTAAAGCAAACTGAACTTGAAAACTTTCTGACAAAATTCTGTATAGAGGGAAATTAGCAAACTGTTTGAATAAATTACTCCGTGGGAAAAGAAGGTTCGGTGACAAGGAGTGCAGGTCTTTTCAAAAATAAATATAAAGGAAAATCTGAAAAGCAACGTTTTCTGACAAGAATTTAACGATACATTCAACAGCGATCAGCTACGCGACTTGCAAAGAGAACAAGAAGTGGCAATTGGCTATATATGATTGGATTTCAAGTGGAGTCCATGAAATCCCTTGATGATGTTCTGTTTCAAGTTGGAAGAATTAGAGACATATTTGTCCAAATGCATCACGCAGACTGTAGGGTTCTTAGTTGAGCCTTGCAGCCCCCAAAGCTTGCTTTGGTCCAACATGGGTTTATCGAACATTCTCATAAAGATGTTAGACTTGCAGTTGCTTTGTGTCTGAATGAGATTACATGATAACGACTCCTATAGCAGCCTATAATGATGATGTACAAAGAGAGATTCTACTATTGATTGTAAAGAGCTTTCAGGGGTTGTATGATGACAAAGGCACTGCCTTTAAGAGAGTTAAAATCCTAGACATGATGACAAATGTCAGATCTTTTACCATTATGATTGACCTTGAATGTAATGATTTGATTCTTCAAATGTTTCAATGCTTCTTGGCTGAAACAGGAGGCATCACCCAGACAATGTAAGGGCTTGCATGCACACAATGATGTCCTTAATCCTTGATGAAAATGATGGAATATGCAAGCAAATGCAATCAGATTTGTTAGCCATTTAGAGGAAGGAACAAGCTGTACCCCCTCATGCTTATGAGTTCTCAAAAAGACTGATTGAAATAAAAAATTGTAAGGTTCAAGGAGCAACTGATTGAAAACGAGCTAATATCAGTGGCCTTACAGGTTATAGAACATCCTAAAATGAGCAAGAACCAAATGAGAAGAGAACATATATGTTTTACCTGCCAAGAGACTTGGACACCTAATCATGTTTTTGGGAATTGTGAGGTTGGTAAGGCAGCCAAAGAAATTTAGACCAGCAATGAAGAAGACAAGAATCACACAATATTGTCCCAACATAATAACACAAATTTTGGTGACAATATGAATTCAAATATTGTCAAAGGTATGGGATATTCAAAACTCTACATTGGTGACTTAGAGATTGTAATTGACAAACATTCTGCTGAGAATAGTAAAAGCATGTTGGGTTCTCAAGATGTTTCCAAAGAAGTTTATGAAACTTCATGTCATATGAGAAGTTGCGTGAGAAAGATGTCGTAGAAACAACCGTGTCTTTGCATACAAGTCAACTATACGAGGAGTTTGAGGCATATGATGAATCACATGATTCTTATAGCAGCAACTCACTTATATGATAGTAATTTAGAAGACCAATCAAAGATGGCAATTCAAGGTGATGGTGATTTGGATGTCCAATAAAAAAGTGCATTTCAATATAAAAATCATGAGAAGCATGCCTGAAGAATCAAGTGAGAGTACAATAGAGATGGTTGTTGCAGCTCTAGTATGTTATGATGACACTCAAAGGTTTATTGAGAACAGGAAGACTGTAGTGGAAAAGAAGAAAAGGGGAATGGAAGGTTGTTGTTGATTTAGAGGTAGTTAAAGAAACCTTTGAATCTATAAAATCAGATTATTTATGTTTGCTTTAAGACAAGGATCATATTTTGAAGGGTGCTGAAATATATGTTGGTCAATTAAGGAAAAAAGAGAATGAGGTTAATAAGGTCAATAGGGAGCTTAAGGATGCTCAGAAGGAATTGGATAAAATCAAATTGTTGTCACCCATCATTCTAGAGAACAAGAGATCAGCGGAAGGCATGAGTTTTGCAAGAAGTGATGAAGGAACTTGATAGCATTCAGTAGATTTATGACTTGGATAGCTGCCCCAAGAGATCAAGTAATGAAATTTTGGATCATATTCAGCTAGTAGACAATTCTTTGTTTGAGGTGGATGTTGATTGGACATTTGATAATCCACTTTTTAAGATGAATGAGGAAGACCTTTTTGTTTTCCGTGACAAAGATGGAATGATTACAAGATTGTAGACTGTGGTGTAGTTTCTACTGATGAAATTTGGTTACAAGATTGGAGTGGTGGATCGATTTGAAGAGTTATTTAGCAGCTGAATAGATCTTGGTTGAGGATTGATGGGGGTTATAGTTTGTTCATAGGGCATGGATTTTCAACCCAAACCTTACTCATGACACTTATGTATTTGGGTGCATTTCAAACCGATGACTATAGCATTAGCCTATTTGCACCTTTGATGTTTATTTTGACTATTGAGCAGTTTGATCCCTTTACTAGTAGTTTAGGATGTGTTGTTATGATGGATGGTATGCATTTATACACTGATGGAGAGTTGTCCAATATCGATAGCGCCTTGATAGATTTATATCCCTTCATACCAGATAGCCGTGACAACGTGATTTTGTGGGATCTAGGTATCAACATGATTAATGATTTTGTGGGGTATTGTTGATTGGCTTCACAATTTTGGATATATTGCTTGTATTTGAGTCGACAGATTGATGAAGCAGTTTTTTTGAGGCTGACATGGGATCCAGGCATTTTAGTTACAACATTGTAGTTGTTGATTGCTTGAGGACAAACAATTGTTGGAAAGGGAGGACTGTAATGTCCCCTTTTCTAGCCCTTTATTTTCTGATGTGTCATTAACCCTCTAAGCCATGGTCCCCTGGGCTAATCGGGTCTTTACTGCAGGTTGTAGCCTAGGCTCTTCTAGTTGTAGGCCTGTCAAAGTTGTTTCGATTGGGTTTCCAAATACTTACTATCAGAGTTGTTTTGACTGAGTTTCCAAATACTTACTATTTATAGTAAGTTATCGAGATTTAGTCTTTTGTGCATTTTAGTATTGGACTTTGGAGCGTATTGCTAAGAGCTTTCTTGCATACTATCACACATGGCTTTCTTAGTTCATTTGGTAATTTATTTTAATGCCAAAAGATTCAATAGTTATTTAATAAAGTGACTATTAAAATTAAGGCACATATTAATGCCACTTTATTCTTAAATGGGACCTTTATTCTCCTAAGTGTAAAAAGGGCATTTTGAATAAAAGAATAAAAGATGAAGTGTAATGTCCCCAATTTTAATAAAGCATTTTAACTAATTACTAGTCCCAAAAGTTAAATAATGTTATAAATGGACCTTTAATTATTTAGCAAAGGGGCCCGATTTTTATTAATTATCCGTAAGTGTTTGCCACGACGGCATTTTTTGGTAAGCCCTCTAGAGTTTTCTCCAAAGGGGTATTTATGTCCGACATGTAGGAATTTGTTAGTATGAGGTTAAGATTATTTTATTGTACTGTGAATTACTGTTGGAGTTCAGTATTGTTTGCCATTTCAGAATTGGAAGATCTTCCCTACTTGGCTATTCCGACTTTGGTGAGATTCAACCCTCACCTTGTTTTGTTCTCTGTATTACTTTCCTCATATTTGGCTAATCGGAGCACTATCTTTGTTTGCCAAAAAATAATTAATATTTGGCAACAAAATTGCATGTCTTTGTATTCTTCCTATGTTCCTTGGTGAATATTAATTATATACTCTAATTAGTGACAAATTAAGAAGGCTTACTTTATTACCTTATGTTGCGGCAATGGTCCTAAACACCGTACAACATCCCTCATACGTTGTGCATCCCTCCACTACATTTTCCTCTTCCTTATGTGTAGTTCCTCTTGCATCATTGTACGCTTCGCCTCCTCCCTCTTCCACCAAACTCCCACTTTCCTCTGTCGTACATTATCCCTCCAAATGCCATATGCCATACATCCCCACCTCTACCCTACCTCCACTCTCACCACACCTACCTCCTTGCTCCATTGTATGCCTTTGTTCCATTGTATAGTACACCCCCACACTCCATCCGTACGACTTTTTGTACGTCACACCCTCACACTCCATCAGTAGAGCTCTGCTAACTCTGTACGACACACGCTCCCATTCCATCCATATGGTTATTCTCCAATCACCATATAGTTCCTTTGTCATTCCTTGTGGAAAGAGTGGTCTCCATTTCTTCCGTACACTCCCCTCCATTTCACCTTCCATCTTCCCTCCATTTCCTATCCATTTCACCTTCCATTTCCCCTCCATTTCCCCTCCATCTCACTCTCCATCTCACCTTCCATCTTCCTCTCCATCTTAGCCTCCATCTCGTCGTTCCTTGCCGAAAGAGCAGTCTTCAATTCTACCTACACTCCCCTCCATCTCACCTTCCATCTTCTCTCCATTTCCATCCATTTCACCCTCCATCTCACCCTCTATTTTCCCTCCATTTCCTCTTCATTTGCCTTCCATCTCACTCTCCATCTCACCTTCCATCTTCCTCTCCATCTCAGCCTTCGTCTCACCTTCCATCTTCCTCTCCATCTCAGCCTCTGTCTCACCTTCCATCTTCCCTCCATTTCCCCTCCATCTCACCCTCTCACCTTCCGTTCTCCCTCTATTTCCCCTCTATCTCACCCTTCATCTTACCTTCTATTTCGCCTCCATGTCACTCTCCATCTCACGAAATCTCCCTCCATCATACTCACAATTCATACACTCAACTTCCCCCATTTCTCTCCATACATCTAAAGTGACTGTACAAACTTCCTTTGCCCTCTACCAAACATCCAACATATCCCACAATACAAGACTTCGTTCACCATAAAGGGTGTAACTCACGTGGGTACTAAGTTGGGAACATTACAGTGGTATTAGAGGTGGTGATCTTGCCAGCGTGTTGGGATGATTGAGAGATTGTGGGAATTGAATCACACTTAGAAGCCCACTAGCGATGGAGAGTGTTGGTTGAAGGCACTACAAAGGATAGGAAATGAGCTTAGTAATGATATTGACCTTCCTCTAGACATATAAGAAGTATGTTTGAGCTAGTTGGAACAATCATCATCAAGCTTTATTCAGAGGATATTTTCTCCATTTAAGATGGCTTTAAGTCACCCGAGATTGTTAAGACATTTTGAAAATCTTGACTCATCGAGAACCATACGATGATGAAAGCCTAACAAAGGTATTATACTTGACCGTTGACAACTTTTAGAGATTGGATGACATTAGTGTTGATCTTTTTGGCAAGAGATTTACAATATTGAATAATTGTGCAATTGTCAAAGTAAGTAACCTTCTCTTAGATCTAGGTTTGGAAGGTTTGATCCATGATATGTTTGATCACTTTTGGTCACCATCAAAGAGTATCATGATGCTAAGTTTTTGGTTGCAATGAAGAGCCTTATGATTTCGTTCATTGAAGAGATGGAGGAAATATCCCAACCTATCATTTCTATGTTATAGGTCGTTCGCATTCTCAAATGTGTTTCTTCTATTGCAGCATGTAAATTGGTCAATAACATATTCAAGCATTGTGAAGGAAAAATGACATCTCAATTGCACAAGGCTAAGGAAGTTGGTGATGGCAATCAGAGTGATGAGGAAAATGAAGAGTCACATGAGGATTTGCAAGAATCTGTTGCTATGCCTACTTGTGGAGAGAACCTGAAACTTTAAGATGACGATAATGGTGAAGAAGATGCCTACACTAATTTCATCTAACCAACATGTGTTGATCAACTCGATGAAAATTCAGGTATTATTAGTGATACTTCGAATGAGCAGCCTCTACCAACAGTTGTTTAACTTCATGGAGATGCTATTGATGATTACTTACAGGAGCAACCACAGTTGTTTAAATATGGAGTTTATGCTTCAATTGTGCCTAGATCGTGCATGATTGCAGTTTTTCCATGTGAAGGGATTCCTCATAAAAGCAATAGGATCTACATGAGTTGTGGGGTTCTTGAGGAGATTGATGATTACATGATGGTTGTGGATTTGGACATCAATGTAGTTTATGATTGGCTTCTTTGGGATCTTGGCGACTTTGGACATGACAATGTAGTGCAACAAAAGTTTGATAGGGATGTTTATATTAGTATAGAGTTGCAGAAGGTTGATGGAGAGTTAATCTTCATTGCTATGATGGTAGTGCCGACAAATATGGATACAATGATAGTGTTGGAGTGCGATGCATTTGGATCTGTACTAATGCAAGACCATCCTCATGGAAGTGGCAAGATTGACTTGAATTATGAGACTCTAGAGGAGGTTGGTGTGCGTGATCCCATGAAGGTTTTGGATCGGAGTATTGATTTGTTTTATGATTGGCTTCCACGGGATCTAGGTGGTTTAGGATATAGCAATGTTTATATTAGAGTAACACAAATGAGGCTTGATGGTGGTCTATTCATCTCGATTGAATTTAATTATACATATGTGATCCTGAAGAAGCATGGAGTTTTCAACAGATATAGCTATATGCGTCCGTGCATGGTCTGGGATCCTAGAGTTTCCAGATTGCTCGAGGACAAGCAATCTTTGGGCAGCGAGGATTTGTTATGTCCCCAATTTTAATAAAATAATTTAACTTATTAATGGTCCCAAAATTTAAATAATGCTATAAATGAGCTCTTTACTTATTTAATTAAGGGGCCCAATTCTTATTAATTATTTGTAGGTGTTTGTTGTGTCGGCATTCTTTTGTAAACCCTCAAGAGTTTTCTCCAAAGGGATATTTATGTTTAGCATGTAGAAGTTGTTAGTATGCGATTTGGATTATTTTATTGTGCTGTGAATTCTTGTTGGAGTTTAGTATTGTTTGTCATTTCAGAAGTGGAAGATCTTCCCTACTTGGCTATTTTAGTTTCGGTGGGAGTCAACCCTCACCCTTTTCCATTCTCTGTATTGCTTTGCTTAGATCTGACAAATCAGAGAACCATCTTAGTTTGCTAATATAATTAATATTCAGTGACAACATTGCATATCTTTCTACTCTTCCTGTATTCCTTGGTGAATATTAATTGTATATTCTAATAAGTGATAAACTCAAAAGGCTTACTTTATTATCTTATGTTGTGGCAAGATCCCAAACACTGTACGACATCCATTATACACTATACATCCCTCCACTACATTTTCCTCTTCCTTACATGTAGTTCGTCCTGCATCATCATATGCTTTGGCTCCTCCCTCTTCCACCCAACACCCACTTTCCATCCATCGTACATTCTCCCTCCAAATGCCATATGACTTGCTTCCCTTCATCCATCCTACGTCCACTCTCACCACACTTACCTCCTTGCTCCATCGTATGCCTCTGTCCCATTGTACAATACACCCTCACACTCCATTTGTATGGCTTTGTCACCTCTGTACGTTACATCTTCACTCTCCATCTGTACAACACGCACTCCCATTCCATCCATAGAGCTATTCTCCAATCACTGTATGGTTTCTATGTCCTTTCTTTCCAAAAGAGTGGTCTCCAATTCTACCATACACTCCCCTCCATCTCACGATTTCACCCTCCATCTCACCCTCCATTTCCCCTCTAGCTCACTCTCCATCTCACCTTCCATCTTCCCCTCCATCTCCCCTCCATCTCCTCTCGATCTTAGCCAATATCGTACCTTCCATCTTGCCTCTATTCCCTCCATTTCCCCTTCTTCTCACCCTCTCATGTTCAGTTTTTCCTCTATTTCCCCTCCATCTCACCCTCTATTTTCCCTCCATTTCCCTTCCATCTCATGCTCCATCTTACCTTCCATTTTCCCTCCGTTCCCCCTCCATCTCACCCTCCATCTTACCTTCCATTTCCCCTCCATCTCATGACATCTCCCTCCATCGTTTTTACTCACAATCCGTACACTCAAACTTTCGCCATTGTCCTCCATACATCTAAAGCGACAGTATGGACTTCATTTTTCTCCACCGGACGTTTGACACATCCCGCAATACAAGACTCGGTTCACCTTAAAGGGGGTAACTCGTGTGGGTACCAGGTTGGGAAGATTACATAAAGAGACAACCAAGGGAAACTGAAGAATCACAACATTGGGCACTAAAAGAAGAAAGCTGGAGTTGTTTTAGCATGCTTGGATATTGGATTTGATTTCAGATTTCTCTTGGAGAAATTGAGGAAGCTTCAAGCTTTCCTTTTGAAACTTGAGGACAAAAACCTTCGAGGCATACTAGTGGATTAGATGACAACCTTGTTCATCATTGGTGGTGGATTCATGACATAATTCACAATTGTATTTCAGTTTCTTTATTTGTCAGTTTTGACTGTTATTAATGTGTTTAGGATTGGATTAAATTATGTTATTTTATTGCTGATTATTATATTGTAATAACAATTATGAGTAAATGCTGTTTTTATTACTGGTAATTTTTAAATTTTCTGCATAAGTTTATCTTGGTAATTGTGAAAATTATATGGGAGATTTTGGGTTAAATATCCGGGTGGGATATTTCATCCTTAGTTATTATTTTATTTTCTTGTAGAATTTGAATAGCCATCTAGAAAATGACTTAAACAGTCATTTGAAATTTGGATGGTCACATTGTTAATAAATTACCACATTACTTGTCATTTGAATGGAAACGATTTTGGTTTGCATTTCTATTTTTGTTCTTATTTAAGGTCTATTTTCCTAGCCTAACACTGATATCAGGGCATAGGCTAATCTTTTCTTGCCCTTTTCTTTTGTTGTAGAATATATTCCTAGTGTTTTCACGAAAGTTTCTTTCATCCCATTTTTGTTGTAGAAAAAATAATTTTGTTTGGCTCCATTTGTGATCTAGTGCTTTGATCTGCTATTGCAATAATTAGCTTTATTATGATCTCTATCACATGATACATGTTTGAGTCATTTTGCACTATTCAGACTATTCCACTCAGTATCCAAGCTTACTCTATGACTTTCTTTGTCTCGTGGCATATAATTGTGTGCCACTTCCCTGGCATATAACCTCAAGAGTCATAACCCACTTGTTGATTCTAGTGAAATAAACTCTCTTATCCATGTTGCTTGCCATTTGTTTTGTGTTTTCTGATCTCATGCTGAATCTAATTGTGTTTGCAATCCCTTTATTATTCTGTTTGTGTTAAATATTTCTTGCATGCATTACATTTGTGTCTACCGTGAGAAACCTAATTGTGCTTTGAAATCTTTTTCCTATGAGAAATATTCTTGGGCTCTGAGATGATGTTTTTGGGGGTGGAGGGCATAATAAATAGAGAAATCCTTTTCGTGTGTTTCTACGTGCCATATATTACTTTTCTCTCCCATAAGGATGAGCATTTTTCATCAATCAATAGGTATTTCAAAAGAACAAGCATATTGAGAGGTTTGGTATATTGTTTTGGTGATATATAGAAATGGAATTTTTTTGTTGAAATAATGAACAAATGCATCTTGTACTAACAAGAAAATGCATTCAATCTCTCCGGTTGTTAGTAAGAGACTAATTGGGAATGACACCTTGCTGGAATGGTCAAGGTAGTTTGGAAATATTCCCATCTTCAATGATTTATAGTTTAGCATTTATAATGGAGGCAGACAATTGGCTGAGTGATAAGGTTGAAAAACAATTCCAGCAGCATACAAGTTCTAAGTTGTCGGCTTTGATGAGGGTCTCAATTGTTGGAGAAGTCTTCCATCATGTACAATAGTGCAATGTGAAATGGGAATAACAAAATAAGTTAAAGGATCTGTACTATGGAGTAGAACTCGGTAGGTGCGAGTGAATGCATACCTCTACTCCTTATTCCCTTTACTATGGAGTTGAACTTGGTAGGGGCAAGTTCTTGAGCAACCATCTTGATCCAATGCTCTTTCCGTTCCTATGAGAGCTTCCTATTCTTTATTTCTACTTTGCGTTCTTCCCACTTTAGAATAATAAAATCCATCGTGAAATCTGTGGCTCTGAAAGAGATAGTGATAGGATGCTTCCTATATCGAAATGAGCTGCGGTTGGTATGGATGTTGTATGCTTGAATCATCACTTGAAGGATATGTTAAAAAAGGCAAACAAAGAACATTGTCATGTGAATCACCCAATGTACTTGTGTCCATTGCAATATTTTCTTTACCATATCTATTTTAGGTGTTTCCTGCCACAATCGCCGACATTCAAACTTGTTAAGTACCTCAAACTGTACTGTGAGATGTGTAATTTCTTCTTTTTAAGGTGTTTGCTGGATCTTAGGATGAACCTTCTTGTTGTTGCTGGAGGTTGCCTCTTGTGTGTGGCTTGCAATCTAGACTCCAGAAGGTAGAGTTTTTGTCTTCTTCTCCATACTTAATCTTGCGCTTCTAGTTGGGCCTTCCACTTCCTTTTGCCAGCTAAATGCATAATAATCGTTTCTTGTTTTGTTGTTATGTGAAAATGGTTAGGGCTTAAAGCCATGATCACGCTATTTGGTGTTGTATGCCCCTATCGGCCTCCAACCCTTCTCTCTTCACTACTTATGACTTTGCGTGTGTAGCAACCCCTCCAACTTTTTTATGTTTGAATTTTGTAGTTCTCTTTTTTTTGGGAAGTTATTTTCCCTTCATCGGGTCTCTTGTCTTGTTTGCCGGCTTCTTTATGTCATCCACGGTCTTCTTTGATGTCTTCTACTGCCCACAATGCTTGTATGCACTAGGTGTTGTGCGCGACCCTCAATAATTATCCGTCGGCTTGTATATCTCTTTTGCGGGAAGATGTGCCGTTGCCTGCTCTTTGTGTCGACCAAAGTCATTTGTGTTTTGCAGAAGTTTTCTTTTCTTTTCTCCCGTGGTCAACATGCCTTTCCTGTGGTTTGGCTTGTGTTTTGCGGAGCCTTTGCATGTCCTTGGGCTTGTGCTTGCCTTTGACTCCTCCGGGTGAATATCCTTATCCTGTTTGGGTCCTTGTGCCTTGCCGCAATGTTGAATGCCATTGAACCTTTTTTGTGGAAAGCTAGTGTCTTCCCGTGGCCTCCTCCATGGGTGCTTTAATGTCTGCGGTGTTCTTTGCTGTGGGGAGTTGGGGATTCAGTGAGTGTTGGTTTGATGTTGTACATGGGGACACGTCCCTAGACTCTTTTCATAGGTGTTTTTCCTTATTTTTTCCATTATTTATTTTATTATTATTTAAATCATACCTAAATCTAAATTAGCCGGCCTTGGTAGGTTTTGGCGTCGCTCATGGTAGACCTTTAGTTTTCAGCCGTTCACAGCATTGGGAACTTCTTGGCCGTCAAGTGTTCATAACTTGATCGATTTGTTGGCTCCAGCCTCTTGAATTTTGTACGGTCCGAGTCACTTCACTTTGAATTTGCCTAGTTTTAGCGGCATAAAGTCCTGCTTTAGAGCTTTGATTGCTCTTTGGCAAGTATGGCATCCAACTATCCATTCTCTCGCATCATTGTACAACGTTGGCCACCATAAGCCTACTAATAGTAACTTCCTCGTTGTATCATGATCCATATGTCCCCTTGCTTGTCTTTTGTGGGCTTCCTTGAGCACACTTGGTACTTCCTCTTCCATCATGCATTGCCTGAGTACTTGGTTTGGACCCATTTTATATAATAGTCTGTTTATTAGTTGGAAAGTCCTACTCCTGAGGACCAACTTCCTTCGTTCCCCTGGAGGCATGTCTCGGGGAAACTGGGCTGTAGACAGATACTCCCCTATACTTGTATACCACTTAGGGAGTATGAAAATATGAAATAGATGCATGTTTGGGAAGTCGTCATTTATTCCAACAGGTGGCTCGCCAAACTTAATATGTAATAGTTGGTCGGCGATTACATGACTATGTCCTGGTGGTACGATGATCTTAAATGTCAACTCTTGAAGTAAGAGAAGCCAATGACTCACCCTTACCTGAATAATGGGTTTATTGACTAGGTACATGAGGGCTTGGTGGTCCACAAAAAAAATGAATGGCAATGCCAATAAGTAGTGCCTAAATTTCTAGACAGAATAAACCATTCCAAGGTCCTCACATTTTGTGGTGCTGTAATTCTTCTCAATTTGACAACCTACTTGTGAAATATTTTGGGTGATCCAGTCCATGCACTCCTTCCTGAGCCAAGTTGGCCCCGATGGTGTAATTTGACACGTCCATGTGCACATGAAATTCTATATCCCAATTAGGGAATGCTAGAATAGGAGCACACAAAAACCTTGATTTCAGTTCCTCAAAGGCCTCCCCTTGTTCCTTCTCCCAAATGTATGGCTCCCCCTTGTGTGCTTGTCCAACGGAAATGTAAAATTGTGCAAAGTTCCTGATGAACTTGCTGTAGTATCCAATGTGTCTGAGGAGAGATTTGACACTAGTCACATCTGTAGGAGCTTCCATCTCTACTATCACCCGCACTTTATCAAGATTTGTTTTCAGTCCTGGCTTGCATACAATGTGCCTGAGCAACCTCCCCTGTGTCACCATAATTCGACACTTCTTTCGGTTCAAACGAGCTCACCGACACCATTCCATGCACTCTCTTAAGGCTGCAATATGCTTGTCCTGCCTGCTAAATATGGACCAGTCATTCAAGAATTCTTTAAAGTTTCCTGTGGACATCTTGTCAAAGATGTGCAAGATGATCGCTCGAAGGTCACTGACGCATTACAAAGGTTGAAGGGCATCCTATTGTATGCATATACACCATCCTCCACTACGAAGATCGTTTTCAATTTGTCTTCCTCCATAATGGATACCTGGTTATATCTAGAAAACCCATCCGTAAATGAATAAATCTCATGGCCCGCTACTTCCTCCAAGCTGCTGTCAATGAACGAAATGGGGAACGGGTCTTTAATAGTTACTGCATTAAGACATCAAAGATTCCCATAAATGCAGATTTGGTTTGCTTCCTTCTTTAAGGAGATCACCATGGGTGAAACCCACTCACTTTTCTCTACCCTAAAAATAATACCCCCTCCAATATCCATTCAATTTCAACACAGGTTGGGCTCTGGTAACCAGAGGAATTTGGTGTACGCATAACTCCAGAGGTACACCCTTCAAATCCTTATAAGCCCAGGCAAAGACGTCTTTGTACTCTGTAAATTTTTTGAATGCTGCCATCTTTAGTACCTGATTCCTGTCATCCCCCATCAAGATGATTTTTGGGTTTTGCTTGTCTCCAAGATTTAGCTCCTTTAGCTTTGCCTCTTTGTATCATATCGGTTCATCCTTGCAGAACTGATGGATAGGACTCTCCTCGACTTGTGCCTCACCTTCCTTGTATTCTTTACATTCTTGAGGGAACTCATTTTGATCTTCCTCGATCTTGAGCACATTACAAGATGGAGGGAATAGTTCATAATCATTCATTTGCCAATGAAATAGGCCATCAATAGAATATTTAACATCCTCCAACTTTAATGCCCCTTCATCATTGTGCTTTATACTCCTTTTCCTTTTATCTCCTCCATTGTCAAATTCCGAATCCGAGGAGAATGCTATTTCTGAATCTTGAGGGGGATTACTACGAAGTCCAATGTGAAGGGTTGTGTGTCAATCATTACTTGCTGCGCCATTAACGTTCCGAGGCATTTGATGCCATGTTGGTCAGCCCCCAATAATTTGAAGGTTGGTGGCTAGATTGTCGGCTTGCCCAAACTCTTCCAAGTCTCTTTGGGTAAGACATTTACTCCTGACCCATTGCCAGTAATTGTGTTCGTTCACATGGTGCCCAAGATGCCCATCTCCATTACTGCCAGGTTTTGTCTGTTGTTAACAGTAAGTATCATTGGGTCTGCTACCGGACTGTTAGGGACCTCAGTTCGTTTTGGGGTAGTATTGTGGCTGTTGGGGTGTTAAGGAGGGCTGTATAGAGATGAGGCATTGTTTCCAGTAGGTCCTTGACCTTCACTAGAACTTTCAACTACATCATTTGCCTTAGAATATTCTGTTTGGCCGTCGCTCGAGTAGAAGTATTGACAGTATCCATTTATTCTCTGCGGGCCTATAGTTGTTTCTTGATATTCGCCTTCGCTTTTAGGGCCCTTTGTTTTTCTGTACGAGGATCTGGATACACAACCTTCTTGGCTTGTGCGCATGTAATTGCCAACATTTATTCTTTGCTTCTTTCTTTGACATCCAAAAGGTTAATGCTTGGTTTTAGACAATTGACGTCTTTGTGATCGCTAGGTCCACACCATCTGCACAGTGTTTGTGGGGTCTCCTTTTTTTGACCAAAATACCTCCACTAGTTGTAATTCCTGCACTGTATCATGGGCCCCCCCGTAGCATCGTACTAGATACGGGAACGAGTATTGTTATTGTCGTTGTTCCTTAGCATCTGCGCCGATTTTTTCTGTACCCACCATAAGTGGCATTATTGTTATTTTGTTGGTTGCTCGATCTAGACGTAGAAGGTTGTTCTTGTGTGAACAACACATGCTGGTTTCTAGTCTGCATGTTATAGGGACATTCTTTAGTGGAATGTCGCATAACTTGGCAGATGTCAAAGGTCTTTTTAAGACACACACCCTTTGTGTGTCCGACCATTTTGCAGTCTGTACACCATACCTTAGCTTCCTCATTCTTGCTCGACCTTCCTTTGGTCACTGTCTGTTCCCTCATCATTCGCTGAAGGTCTTTCTGTAAGGCGTGAACTTTCTTGTTTGATTCCTTGTCACTGCTTCCTTCAGGGGAATCTTCATTCGATGAAGATGACTTACTGGCCTTCTTGAAGGTCTTGTACTCGCTTTCTAAGTTCATAACAAGATTGTAGATGTTATCATAAAACGTCTAGGGTACAATCTTCATTTTCCTCCGAAGGGATATCTACAATCCCTCAATGAACCATCATTTTTTGAGTTCGTCCGTTGGCACACATCCCATCTTGTCGAGTAGTTCCTTCAACTGTTGTCCGTACACTCTAACGGACTCACTATTGCCTTGCTTGGTACCATATATTTCTTAGAGTATCTCATTGTCGTCCCACAAAAGTTTGAATTGCAATTGAAACTCCTTTTTTAGATACGCCCAAGTTGTTAGATTGGTCTTGTCGATGCCCGAGTACCAATCAAAGACTGCTTCCCTCAATGTAGTGGGGAATTGTTTAACCTACTCGTCTTGGTCGGTGACCTTGTTGGCAGTTCAAATTGTTTCACATGTACGACAGTGATGTACGGGATCCTCTCAACTTCTATTTGTTCCCAGCCATGATTGCTGGTTGTAGCACCGTTTGTGTTGTCGACTGTGCCGGTGCGTGACACTGCGCACATCCCGAGCTTGGAATGCCATAAGAGATGATTGTCTATGTGCTTTGGCCTGGCATGCTTCTCATCTGAAATGGAGTGATGACGAGTCTTGTAGATCCAAGCACTGTTCCTGCAATTGCTAATGTCTGCTGCACACACACTTAACTCCTATCACACTACCCGCAATACACCTGCTCTCCTCTACAACTCGTAACTTCTTCCCCTCCTGTTGTGTGACAATATATGCACCTTAGCAGCACTAATGTCCACTCTACTGAAATTTAACAGACTTGGCAGTACGTGGCCCAAGTGATATGTTATATGGTGTTGGGATATGTTCAACTTTTGCCGTTTGATCCTCTTAACTCGGTCTATTGCTACAAGTTTGTACTACTACACAAACATGTAATAAAATTGATGTTCAAACATACTTGATGGGAGCTAAGTATCATTCCTCCAATGTCCATGTCCAACTGAAAAATAGTCTCCACGAGTAGAGGGGGCTATGTCCAACTCCTCTACTGCCTTAAGGGGTTTCGTCCGTAGGCAACCAATCACATTTAAGCAACTTGTTTATATTTTGAGCAAATTCATATATTTCTTGGTGCTAATCTCAATGTAGATCCCTTGCATTTATAACCTTGAAGTGAGGGAAGTTGCAAAGAACTAGGCAATGTGGGATAAAAAGCCTATTTCGTCTTTTAGTCACTTGAAGTTATTTTTGTCATAAAGTGACTTTAAATGATAATTTACTTTATAAATCAACTTTATATAATCAAGTGACTTAACTATAGGAAGTACCCACTTAATATCTCCTCGACAAAACCACAAGACTCATGTGATTGGCTGGCATCCTCAAAATAAGTGCCGTTAGCCACTCCAGATGGAAAGATAGATCAACAAGGCACTATAAGGTCTAGTGCGAAGAAGGGGACATTATAGTCCTCCCTTCCGGAATTGCTTTCCCTCAAGCAATCTCAGTGCCGGATGTTGGAGGATTGATTCGCCCTCCCAAGTGGCATCTTCATATGGAAAATCCTTTTAGCGAATTAGATACTCCCTGATGGACCTGTTAGGCAACTTTCTTTTTTTGATCTCAATCACCTCTGCTGGGACCAAAACTAGCTTCCCTTCCACATCAAGTGAGGGCAATCCAATGGAGGGTACTATATGTTGACCAATCGCTTTCTTGAGGCAAGAAACATGAAACATGTTATGAGTTCTGTTGTCATCGGGCAAGTCCAGCACATAAGCAACCTCTCCAACCCTCCGAGTAATGCGATAGGGACCATAAAATCTAGGCTGATGTTTTTCTGGCCCACTCTTCTTCAAGGAGCTCTGCCTATAAGGTTGGAGACAAAAGTAATGTCACCCAACTCAAAACTTCGCTCTATCCTACGACGATTAGCTTACATCTTCTGTTGATTTTGAGCTTTTAGAATGTTCTCCCGAAGAGATCTGTGAATGTCCTGCTGATCCTGTATCCAATCCCCAGCGAGTGGTGCCTTGCTGTCTTGCAAAGCCAGATCTACGAACGACGACGGTTCGCTGCCAGAAAGAGCTTGAAATGGAGTCATCTGGATGGGCATGTGGTAGGAGGAGTTGTAGTAGTACTCCCCTAGACATAACTATTTAAGCCAAGCTCTCTGTTGCCCTGCTACATAATTCTAAAGATAACCCTTCACCCATTTGTTTACTATTTCCGTCTGCCCGTCCATCTGTGGGTGGCAACTCGTGTTGGGTGTCAACTTTGTACCTGCCAATTTGAATAGTTCTAGCCAAAAGGTGCTGAGAAACTTGCTATCCCTGTCACTTACAATGGTTCGAGGGAGACCATGTAGATGAAAAACCTCTTGAAAAAATAAGTCGGCTACCTAAGGGGCTGACCAATCTGCCACTATAGCAAAAAAGTGAGCGAACCTAGTCAATCTGTCCACAACCACACAAATGGAATCTCTACCCTGCACCCTCGACAAACTTGTAATGAAGTCCATGGAGATACTCTCTCATTTCTGTGCTAGAATAGGGAGAGGCTGTACTAATCTGGCTGGAAACTCGTGCGCTGACTTGTTCTGTTGACAAGTCCGATATTCTTTGATATACTAGAGGACATCCTCCTTAAGGCCCTTCTATGAAAACCTTTCCTTGACTTGTCTATAGGTTTTGAAGAAACCTTGGTGTTTGGTTGATGGTGCATCATGAAGAGTCTCCATAATCTTTCCTTTGAGCTTAGATTCTAGTACAAGGTAGATCCTATTCTTATAAAAAATCACATCATCGATTACCTTGTACGTGCTGTCCTAGAGCCGTCCATCCATAATTTGACATGCTTGAGTATTCTTAGAATACTCAACCAGTAATTGGGACTTCCAATGTGCCAACACCTCGAAAATGACACAACGTTCTACTACTGAAGGTCTCTTGGAAAGCGCATCAACAACTACATTGTTCTTACCCTTGACATACTCGATGTCAAAATCATGGTCGTGAATCTTGCTGACCCACTTTTGCTGTCTTTCATTTAGGTCCTATTCTAAGAAGTAGCAAAAACTGTTGTGGTCCGTCTTAACTATGAATCTGCCTCGCACGAAGTACTGTCTAAACTTGGCCAAAGGGTGCATAATGGTTAACATTTCCTTGTCATAGGTGGAGTATAGTCTCACCATCCTTGAGCTTCCTGCTCTCATACGCTATCGAATGCCTATCCTGCATCAGAACTGCGCCAATTTCGCTCCTTGAAGCATCACACTCTAGGACAAAGGGGTGAGAGAAATCAGGTAGTGCCAAAACCAGGCATGTGCTCATCACCTTCTTGAGCTTATCAAAGGCCACCTTTGCATGAATGCCCCTTTCTGTTTGAGATCGGTGAGGGCAGCTGCTTTCTGTGAGAAGCCTCTAGGGAACCTCCTGTAATAAGAGCAAAGACCAAGGAAGCCCTTCAAATCTGATATGTTCCTCGGCGATGGCCAATCTAGGATTGCTTGTATCTTTTCCTGGTATACCTTCACCTCATTTGCACCAATCACCTGACCAAGATAAAGAAACTCGGTCAATTTGAACTCACACTTTGACTCCTTTGCAAACAATGAGTGCTCCATAATACTAAGTACCTCATCTAGGTGTTGCAGATGCTCCTTCCAAGTTCGGCTGAAAACTAGGATGTCATCAAAAAAGACCAACACGCTCTTGTGTAGCTGTTTTCTAAAAAATATGGTTCATACATGACTGAAATGTGGTCGGCACATTGGTGAGTCCAAATGGCATAACCAAGAACTCATAGTGTTCATAGTGACATCAGAAAGCTGTTTTATGCACCTCCTCATGAACCGGTATCTGATGGTACCCAGATCTAAGATTTATCTTTGAGAAATAAACTACCCCATGTAGTTCATCTAGTAACTCGTCAATGCGAGGGATAAGGTACCTGTTCTTAATGGTCCTCTTGTTGAGAGCACAGTAATCAATACACATGCGAAGAGTGCTATCCTTCTTCACTAAAACGACTGAAGAAGAAAAGGGACTGGAGATAGGTCTAATGTGTCCCATGTCCAAGAGTTCCGTAATCATCCTTTTTATTCCCTCTTTATAGAGCTTGGGATGACGATAAGGTGTGGTGATGAGAGGTTTGGCGGCCTTGTCTAACTCAATGATATGCTCAAACCCTTTATCTGGGGGAATGCTCGGGGGTATGTCCTCAAAAACCTGGGTCTAAAGTAGCCTTAGAGGAAATGAAACAGTGGGCTGCCCACTCCATGTCATCATGCCTCATATTAGCATCCATCCTGTGAGCTGAAATCAACTGGGGTTCACTTTTTGTCATGGCCTTGAGAATCACTAGCCGGCCATCCTGTAAGAATTCTAGTTGCATCTTATCATGATCAACTGTGTACTTGCTGAAAGTTTGCAACTACTGCCTTCCCAACATGGCGTGTAATCCATCTAAATCGACCACATAAAAATTTGCCTCTAGAAGGAAGTCATCAAAGTGAATTGATAGCCTTGGTACTTTCCCTATGCACTTCAATCTATCGCTTCCTGCCACTCTAACCTTGAACTCGGGTATATCATCGACTTGTAACTTCCTCGTTGAAACTCAGTGTGTACTTTTATGTGATGCACTTGTATCTAAAAGACACACAATATGCTGCCCTCTAACTACACCCTTCAAGCGAAAGGGGTGACCCGTGGGATCGCTAGAAAGGGAAGCTGTGATAGGGGACTATTCCAAAGTGGATTTCTTCTTCCTCTCTTTAGGAGGCTGCTCCTCATTCTATTCCTCATCTCTACCATCAACCTCGGTGCCCTCTCATTGCTCATCCTCTTCTTTCGACATAACCTCGACATAATGTATTTTACCTTTGCCAAGGCATCTGTGATCCAGTGTCCAAGGCTCTGTACACGTGAAGCATAGCTTCTTCCTCCTGAGTTCATTCCGAGTCTCAAAAGTCCAATCTAGGCGGGGTAGTCTTATGCTAGTTCTTGTTCTTCTGAAACAAAGTAGACCCCTTATAAGGTTTCTTAGGAGGCTGTAGTATCGAAGAAGGTGAGTCTAGATCGTGTGCAATCTTAATGGAATTATCCAGAGTGTTTGGTTTAAGGACCTTGACAAAACCTCTAAATGTCCTGTAAGCTCTTAGTGAACAACATTACCTTCCGTTGTTCCGTCATATCCGGAAGCATCACTGAAATTCGCCGAAACTCATCAATGAAGTCATCTAGAGATCCACCCTGTCACAATTGCGCCAAATCCTTGTAATAGACCTCAATGTCCTTTCTGTCAAAACAGGTGATTAACTTAGAGCTAAAAATCTCATAAGAAGTAATGAGACCATGATCCTGGGTGACCAACCCATGATGCCACCAATCATATGCTGCTCCCTCTAAATGCATTGTGGTGAATCTAATGGCTTCTATTTTTGACATGGGCTTAAGTGTTAGGTAGGTGTCTAGCTTGTGAATCCAAGCTCTAGTGGATGTCTTACTGGTGCTATCAAGGGTGGGAAGAGATAACTTGTTCATGGTGTGTTTCAAATCCCTATTTTGTGCCCTAGGTCTCCTGCTGTCCTGCTGTGGTCTTTCTGTTTCCCGTTTTTGATTCATGTATTGAACAAAGAACAAGTTCTGTTTAACCTGATCAAGGAACAAATCCCATTCATCGTACATAGCCATAACATTATCCGGAGGTAAGCTCGGTGCAGTGGGTTGGGCTACTTCTTCCTCAACATTATTTTCAGCAAAAATGGGCATCAGTGGCTTGTAAGTATTCCATGTAGGGACCCTAGCAGCTCGGGGTGATCTTGCTACACTACTACCTCTACTGTGATGACTTAGTGCTCTCTTGTGAGTTGGAGCTAGCTGCTGCATAGCACCTGTAAATTGCTGAAGTGCAGTAGCGACAGTGTTCTATCCATCACTCATAGCTTGCAAGGTTTCCCTCACTTCTTGTTCTTGTTCATTCTCATTATGAGCCATTTGGGTGTCCTGTACCTGTGCAACTTGTTCAACCAGTTCAATTTGTTCACCCTGTTCAACCTGTATGTTTTTCCCAAAAGTTAATTCCTCGTCAATTGAGTAACTGTCCTCAATATCATTCTGATCTGAAGATCCTGCCTGTTCTAGATGGATGTGACTAAACCTGTATGGTTTCCTATTCATGCCTGTTTGACACTATTCCTGTTAAATCCAATTTGCAACATAATAAATTTTCCCACAAGTTGGTAGGTCTTGTGGTTTTGATATCACTGTAATATCCTGAATCATAAAATGCTGATTTGAGCTTAATCAAAAACAATAATTGCAGGGAAATGGGTATCTATGACCCTTAATGAGTATAAATTTCACTCCCAATATACTTGCATAAGCGATAGAATAATAGGTGCATTCAGACCATAAGTTTGAGTATACAATGATTTATACAGTAACATTCAATTATGTCTTGGAATACTGTCTCAGTTTGCTTTACTAAATATAGAATTAGGATAACTAAATGAGAGCATATATTTAATGAAGGGAGAAATCAAAACCTAGTATCCCATGAGTAATGTGATAGTTCACACGGCTCCAGAATCACTTGTTCGTTGTCACTAAGCCCGTTATTGCCTACAACCTGATTTCTGGATATCGAGACTAGTACCCAATCACGCTGACCTCTAGATTGCTCACGGTAAACATAGTTCCGGAAATGATGCTGTTTGTAGGGGGTGTGCACTGGACTCTTCAAGCATCCACGCTTTCTTGCAAACTACACATCTAGAGCCTGGAATGTCGTAAGAAATGATTGTCTATGTGTTTCAGCCTAATGTACTTCTCATCCGAAATGGAGTCTTGCGGATCCTGGCACCGTTCCTGTAGTTGCTAATGTCTACCGCACACTCATCTGACTCCTAGTAGACTACCTGTGATACACCTGCTCTCCTCAACTCGTAACTTCTTCCCCTCCTGTTGTGTGACAGTATATGCACCTTAGCAGTGCTAACGTCCACTCTACTGATGTTCAACAGACTTGACAGTACGTGGCCCAACTGATATGCTATATGGTGTTGGGATATGTTCAACTTCAGCCATTTGATCCTCCTAACTTGGGCTATTGTTACGATTTCCTACTATTGCATAAACATGTAATAAACTTGGTGTTCAAATAGACCTGATGGGAGATGAGTATCATTCTTGCAATGTCCACGTCCAACTGAAAAATAGTCTCCACGAGTAGCTAGGGCTACGTCCAACTCCTCTATTGCCTTAAGGGGTTCATCCTTAGGCAACCAGTCACATTTAAGCAAGTTGTTTATATTTTGAGCAAATTCATATATTTCTTTGTGCTAATCCCAATGTAGATCCCTTGCTTTTATAACCTCGAAGTGAGGGAAGTTGCAAACAATTAGGCAATGTGGGATAAAATGCCTACTTAGTCTTTTAGTCACTTAAGTTATTTTTGTCATAAAGTGATTTTAAATGATAAAGTACTTTATATATCAACTTTATGTAATAAAGTGACTTAACTATAGGAAATACCCACTTAATATCTCCTCGACGAAACCACAAGACTCATGTGACTGGTTGGCATCCTCAAAATAAGTGCCGTTAGCCTATTCGGATGGAAAGATAGACGAACAAGGCGCCATAAAGTCTAGCGAGGAGAAGGGGACATTACAAAGATGTATGCTGATCGCCACCGAATAGAGCGAAGTTTTGAGTTAGGCAACATGGTTTACCTTTGTCTCCAACCTTATAGGGAGAGCTCCTTGAAGAAGAGTGGATCCGAGAAGCTTCAGTCTAGATTTTATGGTCCCTATTTTATTAACATGAGCTGGACTTGCTAGATGATAGTAGAATCCATAATGTTTTTCACATGTCTTGCCTCAAGAAGGCGATTGGTCAACATGTAGTGCCTTCCGTTGGATTGCCCCCACTTGATGATGAAGGGAAATTGATTTTGGTTCCAGCCGAGGTGATTGAGATCAGGGAGAGAAAGTTGCGTAACAGATCCATCCGGGAGTATTTAGTTCGCTGAAAAGATTTGCCATATGAAGATGCCACTTGGGAGGGCAAATCAATCCTGCAGCATTTGACACTGAAATTGCTTGAGGGCAAGCAATCTCGGGAAAGGAGAACTGTAATGTCCACTTCTTTGTGCTAGGCTTTACTGGTGCCTTGTTGGTCTATCTTTCCATCCGGGTAGGCTAATGGCATTAATCTTGAGGATGCCAGCCAGTCAGAGGAGTTTATTTGGTTTCATTGGGGAAATATTTAAGTGGATGAGCTTTTTAATAGTTAAGTTACTTTATTTTATAAAGTGGATTTATAAGGTTACAGTATGACTAAAGTCATTTTATAACAAAAGTAACTTAAGTGACTAAAAGAGGAAAATGGCTTTATCCCACATTGCCTAGTTGTTTGTACTTCCCCTCATATCGAGGTTATAAAAACAATAAACTTCCGTGGGATTGACACCGTGAAATATGATATTGATAAAAAATAACCAAGGTTGCTTAAATGTGATTGGATTTTCTTAAGGACGAAATCCATTAAGAAGCATTGAGAGGCTGGACGTAGTTGCAACAATCCCACCTTATGGTATTCAGGTCCAAATTGGAGGCAACACGCTGAAATCAGTAGGAACCCCTCTTAAGGTTACGATAAATAGGGAAGGTGTTGCAGGGGATTGGGTGGAATGAGTATTGGGCATGAAGTTCGAAAGTAGCAAACACAGGGGTAAGCAATTGGGCGACAGTTTCTAGCGATCCATGTGAAGTTCAGTTTGGACGTAGACCAGTTCAGCAGTAGTAAACATCCACGGGTTCACTATATGCATAGTGGCTGTCTTCCGGAGAATTCGACAAAGCAGTAGAGACACCACATGAGGCTAGCGAATGCAACTTGTGACAGTCAGTGGACGGGCGGAGGTAGTGTGCGGGCAGACAGGTTCCAGGACATAGCAATAGTGTGCAAGTTGGAATAGATGTTGGGTTGGAACAGATAGGGTGGGTGTGGACAGACCACTTAGCCGTGGCACTCTCCTACCACTGATAATCAAGGTCTGTGAACTTCACTTTCAGGTCTCCTATATTACATATCTTCTTATATATTAGGAAGTCACCGTAAGGGAGCTAGGAGTTATGTGTTTTGAATTTGATATTTAAGAAATCATCCATTTCCAGTCTGTTACGTTTCCTTGTAATATATATTTCTAGTCTGTTAGGAATTAGCAATTGTAATAGACATTAATTAGCATTGAAAATTAATATTTTGCTTAAGCCATCATTGTTATAAAGAGTTCTTTGGGAGACAACAAGTTAATATATTTTGAGCAGTCACATAACAATTTTGATAGCAGTCCCAGCTGGGACATTACAGAAGGCTATGTTGAATCCAAGATTGGTGATAGTATTAGAGACTAACTTCACTGATGACAATTTGAGGCATTATAGTGATCATTCTATCATAACTATTTGGAATTGGAGGGCAATGATGATTTTGGTAACAAAGATCATGTTTGGTATTTGCTCGTTCTGAGAGAAGATATACATGGGTGAAGAAAATAGTTGATATAAAAATAAAACTTATAGTAATCAATATTGATGGATTACGAGGGGTCATAACAGAAAGGAACAATGAAGGGTTCATTGCAAATGACAAGTTTCTGATTGTTAGTGAAATAGGATCGATTAATCTGTTCTGTAACTTGTAATAGCACTTATAGATGTTTATGTGTTTTCCAAGTTACTATACGAATGAATACATATGTGATACAAAGAGGCATGTCTCTTGAAGAGACATGTCTCTTTAATATATTAACTTACATTAGTCATAGTTATAACACAAGTAATATACCCTCAATATATTATAATGATTATATAACAAGATATGTGTGTGTGTGTGTGTGTGTGTGTGTGTGTGTGTGTGTGTGTGTGTGTGCGCGCGAGCGTGTGCACACACACACATATACATATATATTCACACACACACACACACACGTATATATATACATATACATATATACACATACACTCTTAATATAAGTTAATTATTCCATATATAATATTTGTCATATATTATTTATATATCTCATATATATAATATGATTTATCGGACATAATTATAACGTTAATACTCCCTCTTAATGAAGAAGGATAAAACATAGATATTACACCATAGGTAAAAATTCAAAAAAAGAAAAATAGATATAGGAAATCTTTGATTAGAAGATTTCCAGTATATGATATCATATAAGTATTGGACTATCAGAGTATCAATACATGATATTCACCAATTACTATTTGATATCATATTAGGTGACATGAGCATTGGCCTATCAGAACATCAATCAAATGATATTCACCATGTACTCTGAGTAATGACCTATCAGAACTCAATGCAGTAATGGCCTATCAGAATATCAAGGCAAGATATTCACCAAGTACCTAAAATATATCTATACAAACAACTTGTAGATAGTCAAATTAATGACATCAAACACCTAGTTGTTGATTTATAAGATAAAGCCTTTCATGATTTATTTCAAAATTTACACAAAATGTATATCATGATACAAGTTATTGTAAGGTCGTCACCTTTCAATAACTTCTCCAAATACAAGTGACATCATTTGAAAGTCGTCACTTCCTCATGATGTACATAGGGGGTAGGTCCATCAAATCACATAGTCACAAGATATATTCATGAATTATAGTTCTCTTGATTGCTCCAATTTACTAATTCCTTGGAGAACCCATCTCATTATGGTTTACTCTCTCCGAATCAATATGATCAAAAGCATTAAAGGTTGACTAAATCATAGCCTCTATCTTGACCCTCTCTTTGTCCAAGGTTGCTTCTAATAAACTGTTATGCTCCTTGGTTCAACAAGTATCCATCTATCTAGGATTGTTATGGTCTAGATATCCTTGGTTCACATGGAACTTCATTCCATGAATCATAGTCCCTTTCGTTGTGTTAATTTTCTGATTAGTAAAAAATACCATCTCAGCATAGTCTACCCCTAAATCAATATGATCGAGATCATCGAATGTTGACTTAAACATGTTCTCTATCTCCCTCTCTTTCAGGGTTGTCTTTAATGAAATATTAGTCTCCCGAGCTTGTCATCCAATAATGCTTCTGATGGAGTTTTAAGCTCCCTCTGTACTTGATATTAATCCTCCTTTTTCTTCAAGAACATTCTTGAAAGAAAAGATCAAAGCAAATAGCTCTTATAATATCTAAAAATTAACTATAAAGAATAATCATAGTTAGTTCTCGACATAATAATAACAAGAACTTATCTCTCTCCTTTTCTTGAGTTCCGATTATTCATTATTTTTTCGTTATAAAGATCCAAAGAATCCTATATTCTCCTTTAATAAATCTTTACATTTAAAATGTCTCATAATGAATCTAAAGTATTATTCTTATAAGCTTTCATATGCCTATATTTCAACTTTAAATAATTTATCAAGTATACTAACATATTAATTATGCTAGGAACTTAACACAATATATTATAATATAATACTTACCTGTACATACACATCTTTGATGTAATCTTTAATACTTCCTGATTCGTCCTCTTGATACTAATATCAATACTTCCTCTACTTCATATATCCAATCCTTCTGGTAGTCGAATCCTCTTCAAAATATATCAAGGTCTATCCATGGTTCATATCTTCATATAAAAAGATAATAGTGATCTGGAAATCATCGCTACCAATAATATTATGTCAGATGGAGATTTTCAATTTTTAATCTCAATCATGGTAGTTATATGGATACATTAACGCCTCCATACCCCATGATGCAATGGATTGCATATTCCATGAATGTTACATGGAATTTGGATACATCAGTCCCTCTATCAAGTTGTGTCTACAGAGAATGATGTTTCTGCAGTCTTGGAGGTTGTGTGCGTAAACATGGAAGGTTCCTCTCTCATACGCACCAGATGTTACGTTTTCAGCCCACAGTTAGAGCAGCTTCTTCCAGACACGGCAGTAACAATAGAAATATAATTGAATTGCTTCTGAATATATATATTCAAGCACTCAAAGAATCATTGTGTCCGGTTTCATTTTACACTGTAAAATGCCATGTACAAAATTGCTTTCAGGCCACCATGTGATATTTAGCATGATAATAGTTTGAGCCCGCAGATTTAAATACACAAAATAAGCCATCACCTTGTCCATTACAATTTTGGAAATGAAGGTCAGCCGATAGATGTGAATAGTTGCTTTTCCCTTTGGAAGATTAATACAGCCTTATATTCTTCAACTATTGATATTTCATATAACAAAAAACAGCCACAAATACACTAATAAAAGTCCATGACACAAAATAGTTAAATAATTCCACATTGATTTCTGATTATATTAGTCTCTCTCTTATTTGTGTATGAGATATGTTGTGTGGCATGATTATTTTCATTGTCAGATTGATTAAAATAATAACTTAATCTCCTCTGCATCGCCATCATAATCAACCTATGCCTCCCAATATGACCATTCTTGAGAGTCCCATTGACCAGCTGTGCACTTCCATTTGTGTACTGTAAAACATTTACAATGAAAACAACCAAGTTGATGTTAGAATAGGTTCCTGTAACAGTGATAGCCAACCTATGCAAGTTATTGTATGTATTCCTGCATGATTGCCACCATGGTCGAATAGGCTCTTGTAGTTGTTGAACATGCTGAGCCATTGGCCAGTACTGTTGCCAGTAGGTTGGGTGCCAAAGGGAGCCATGAAGAAAGTGATTAAGTCTCTACCCAAAATGATATGACATAGGAATCGGGTTAGAATATGTGCCCCAATCGAAGCTTGATTTCAGGCTATCAGTGAAGAGATACGGAGAACCCTTAATAATCTTCGACCTATATTTCTGCCATGCCTACAGATCAAAAAGAAAACTCTCAGTGCTCAACTGATTTCTCTTGGCCACCGTTGTAGAAATATCTTTTTCCAGTGACTTCCCAACATAGATCATCATCCCCATTTTCAATGTGACTCAATCACATCTCAGTGTTTAACAAATTTACAATTTTCGAAGTACGATGAAAGACTGCACTAAACAAAGAATCACCATCACAGTATTTTCCAACTGACCAAATGTGATAAAGGTCCCAAAGATTGAATGTGCTCTGATACCATGTTAGTGAAATAGGATCAATTAATCTGTTCTGTAACTTGTAATAACACTTATAGATGTTTATATGTCTTCCAAGATACTATACAAATGAATATATATGTGATATAAAGAGGCATGTCTCTTGGAGAGATATGTCTCTTTAATATATTTACATTAGTTATAGTTATAACACAAGTAATATACCCTCAATATATTATAATGAATATATAACAAGATATATATATAACCACAGACACACACACACTCACATATATATACATATATACCCACACACTCTTAATATAAGTTAATTATTCCATATATAATATTTGTCATATATTATTTATATATCTCATATATATAATATAATTTATCCGACAAAATTATAACATTAACACTGATATATAAATGCATGCCTGTATGCTATATCTCCGCAACTAATGATACAAAAGGAGCATCATAAGCCAGGCCACAACTATTATGGTATCTGGTAATTTTAATCGATAGCATCTTAAATGGCACGATTCACCCACAAAGACAAAGGTTGATAGTTATCGATGAGGAGGGTAAGAGACAAGTTTATTATGATTGTCGGTAATTCTGAGATTGATACTCAAACTAATCAATATAAACCATGGTGTGGTAACAACCATAAACAAAATGAGATTGGTTAATAACAGCACACATGACAGCACTGATAATGTTAGTCAAAACATATCAATATCCTAATGAGGTGTGATGCTAATCAACTGTGCTAAGACATGGAGTCAATGATCGAACCAATTGGTAGATATAACATAATCAGTATTCTATGTAAACCGATAGTCATTATAATGAGATGTGTCTTATCTATCCCTTTACTTTCAGAGATACATGAGTAAGATCAATATCCCTTTCAAATGGACCAATTGGGGGAAATGATCTACTTCAGATAGTCACAACAGATTAGAGTGCAGGGGGGAAAGTCTAGAAAGGGGACACTACATATCATGATGCTGATGCCACACAGCACAAGTTTCCAAACTGACTTCTTTGAGAAGTTTCATGAAGAAACATGGACCCTATATATTTTGCAAATGGAGCAAGTTTGCAGCCTGAAGGAAAAGGAACAATTTGATTCAACTCACTAGGACTTCCATATTTTGTTCTCTGTATTAGCCTCTACCTTACTGAGATAAAATAGAACTTGTCCTTGGTGCTTAGTTGATAACTAGGCCGCTCTATGTTACTGTATGATGTGAAGGTAATAATCAAAAGAGAATGTGATAACACTAATACAGTTGTTTTGACTAGATTTGAGGAATGGAGGTTGTTGAAATGCAAAGGTGAGCCTTAAGTTTCAAGAAGCTTTGCACCTCATTGAAGGAGGAATTTCAGCAAGTCTTTTGTTGCATGCTAGATTTTACATACCAAATGAACACATTTGTTCAATGCAAAAGAATGCAGTTGCAGGTCTACCAATTTTGCTCAAAATGATTGAAAATGTGTAGCACACAACTTGGCTAAACATCAAAGAGAGACATTTCAAATATCAAAGTGGAGAGTTAAAATAAAACTGGAGTTTATTCCACTTTAAGCTGTGTACTCCACTAGTGGTCTCTTTTGGTGGTCATAATAAGTACTTAACATTGTTTTTTAATGATTACAATTTAATACCTTGGATTTGTTTTATAAAGCAGAATTATGTAATGTCCCCTTTCTAGAATTCATAGCATGATGTGCTGTTAGCCTATTTCCCCATGGTCCCATAGGCTAACCAGGACATCAAAGGGACTTAGAGGCCGTTTGACCTAGACAGTTTCAGTTGCAGGTGTCTCTGAGGGGTTTTGAGGTAGTTTTGAGCATACTTACTATTTATAGCAAGTCATTTTGGATATGATTGGACATCCTCTGGCAGCAACATGTTGATGGTAAATGTTTAAAATTGACAAAAAGATTCATTTATTATTGATATGATTTATTTTGCATTAATAAAGCCATTTTTATAAAGTTAAATTTAAATATTTAACTTTGTTAATGCTTAGACTATAGTTCGTGGGAAATATTTAGATAAAAGAGTCCCCTTTATTTTATAATACATTGAAGACATAAGTTACATAAAGGGAGTTATGTTTTATCCCACATTGACAAAACGAAGGCATTGGTTTTGTGAGAACATTATAAAAGAGGTGGAAGAGCTTCCATTGAGATATGTTTGGTTGATTGAAGAAATTACTAGTTTAGTTTGGAGATAATCTTCTTGGGGCTTTGAGGACGAAATCCCTCTCAGCTACCAGTCTCCACACTGTTGCAATATACAGTCTGGGGGTTTATTTGGTGCTTGCAAATCAGAAGAGTAATATGCAAAGTGAATGGTGAACAGTAAATCGCTACAGTGCATGAACAGTAAATCGCTACAGTGCATGAACAGTAATCTGCTACAGTGCGTGAACAGTAATCCACTACAGTAGCGTGAACAGTGAATTGCTACAGTGACGTGATCATCCCTAGCAGCAGCTGAGAGCAACCATACAAATCTGCAATGTAGTGACTGGGACACCATATAGTGCTGGAGGTGCAAAGACAAGGTTCAGATATGTTATTGTATTCTTAAATATCTTTATTATGCTGGAGGAGGAAACTGTTATGCAAACAATGTGTTACTCTTACTTATTTTTGGAATCGAACTAGACATTGGTTGTTAATGACTTAATTCAGAACTGCTGGTGCATTGAATGATAGTTACATCTGCTGTTAGCTTCAATTTATTCAGTAATAAAATAAGTTTGTATACTCTGGATCCTACTTTATTATATACACTTATATTCTATCTTAGTGAGTGGCAATAAATGAACATATACATTTGCAAATTGAGAACAAATCAGTAATCAGCTTGTTAGTAAACTGTTTGACAAAATTTCAGTGAGTGAAAGTCACTAAAATTGGTCCATAATTGGGTGTTACTTTACAATGGTATCAGAGCAGAAGATTCTGCCATATTGTGGGAAACTTTCACCGAAACATATTGCAGAAATAAAACAGGTCCAGAATGTATGATTGAGCATGCGATAGGGGCATTATAATTTCCGCAATACCAGGGCCAGACAAAATAGAAATCCGGATAGTCAGAGTGAACAATCTAGTTCTTCCATTCAAATTGATATTGAGGATAGTCACACGGAATCAGAAGAGATTTTCTTCGAACAAAACATGGGTGAAAGAGGGAACCCAAATGAAGAGAGGTTCTACAATATGACGAACCAATTCATGCAGGTTCAGCAGCAGAGAACTCAGAGAATAGACATGATGTTGCAAATGATGGCTAGACAAATGGGCCTCAATGAGAATCAGGGAGGTGCTAATAATGGCAACAACAATGGTAATAATGATAATAATGTAGCTCAAGGCAACAATAATAATGGTGATAATAATCGAAATAATGGGGGACATAATGCTAATGAAGCTGATAACTTTAGACATGTTGCATGCCCAGCTCGAACAACGAGTTCTAGGCCGTTATTACCTAGCTTTCCACCTAGAGTTCCGGTTCAACCAGCAAACGTACCTCAGATCACAGAACTTCGAGACCAATTTAGAAGAGATTGGGAAGGTAGTGGACCTGACTTCCAAGCAGCTATATCACTCTGGGATTATATGGATGTAAGAATGAGACACATGCCTAGAGTTGGTGATAGGAATCAGAATTTTGAGCTGAGGAAGAAAGTAGGGAAACTCTCTCTACCATATTTTGATGCTACAGGGAAAACTACAGCACATGCTTGGTTGCAAAAGGTGGATACTTATTTGCAGCTGAATCCTATGCCTGAGCAGGAGGCCATTAAGTATGCTGCTATACACTTGGATGGTCTTGCACACGAGTGGTGGGATAATGACATGGTGACTTTGGGACACAACTAGATTATATCATATGTGGAGTTTACCGAGAGGCTGATTGAGAGGTTTGACACTAAGGATCCTGAATTACACTTCAAGGAATTAGCTCAACTCAAACAGTGGGGTCCAGTGGAGACATATATAGCTGAGTTCCAGTGTTTATCAGTCCTTGTTACTGACATATCAGCTAGGAGATTGGTGGTACTCTTTGTTGACAAATTAGCTGAGCCACTTTGTGGTTGGGTTAAGGGACATGATCCACCCTCTCTCTTGGAAGCCATTAAGAAAGCTAGGGACTTGGCACCCTCTTCACAGAGAAGTAGATTTCAGTCCAAAGATTCCCACTTCAAGAAGGATAAAGATAAGAAGAATCCTCAGCCTAAAGAAGAGTCTAAGAGATTAGACAATGAGACACTTAATGACCTTCGAAAGAAGAAGTTGTGTTTCCAGTGTAGAGAGCTGTGGCATTTATCTCACAAATGTCCTCTCCAGGCGAAGGCTAAACAAACGGAGTACTTCTCAGCTGAGGAGTCATTGACAGAAGGGGAGGATCAACACTCTGATTCAGATGAGAGTAGTACTAGAGAGAGGAGCAACACTGCTGAGGATGATAGATCATTGGCACGGTTAACAGGGGCTCAGAAGGCAATCACCTTTAAGGTGAGAGGTACTATTCAAGGACAGAAGGTGATCTCTCTTATTGACACTGGGGCTACGCATAACTTTATTGATACATAGTTGGTAGTTAGGAGAGGCTTACAGACAGAGGAGCATGATGGTTTTAGAGTCATGGTGGCTAATGGCCAAAAGCTATTATCTACTCAGAAGGTTCCGAATCTTCACATTAGATTTGGAGATGGCTATGAGTTGGAGGATGATTTATATGTTGTGGACATGGGAGATTACGATGTCATCCTCGGTATGACATGGATGGCATCGCTGGTTGAGTTCACTTTCAACCTAGTGAAGTTGGAGATGAGGTTTCAGCATGAGGGTAGGTCTATTGTGCTCAGGGGACTTTCAGATGGGAGTTGCAAGGTAGTCTCTTTGAGGAGAATGGACAGACTTTTTCGACATAATGACATAGAGTGGGCAACAGAGTGCTTAGTTATGCCAACTTCATCGGAGCCTCGGGTGAAGAATCATCCACCAGATATATAAGAGATACTTGATAGGCATGCCAAGGTATTTGGTGATATACCTTATGGGGTTCCTCCCGATAGGGGTGCAGAGCATGTTATTGAGCTCAAGGAGGAAGCCAAACCAGTGATGATCACTCCCTATCGCCATCCTAAGAAACATAAGGATGAGATAGAGAAGGCAATTAAGGAGTTGTTGGAAATGGGGCATATCAGGCCTAGCAAAAGCCCCTTTGCTTCAGCTGTAGTTTTGGTGAAGAAGAAGGATGGTACGATGTTCATGTGCATTGATTATAGGGTGTTGAATAAGAAAACATTAAAAAACAGATATCCCATTCCTCAGATTGATGAGTTGATTGATGAATTACATGGAGCATGCTTTTTCACCAAAATAGACTTACGGTCTAGATACCATCAGATTAGGATGAGGGTAGAGGACATTGAGAAAATTGCTTTCCGATGCTATTATGGTCACTTCAAGTTTTTGGTTATGCCATTTGGGCTAACCAATGCACCTGCTACCTTTCAGAGTTGTATGAACTAGGTGTTCAGGAGATAGTTAAGGAAATTTGTGCTTATATTTTTTGATGATATCCTGATATACAGTGGGAGGAGCACTTGCAACATTTGGAGGAGCACTTGCAGCATTTGGAGGAGGTATTAAGCAAACTTGAGAGTGAGACCCTTTATGCCAAAGAATCTAAATGTGAATTTGGCATGACAAAGTTATTGTACCTTGGGCACATCATTAGCTTAGATGGAGTGAGGGTGGATCTAGATAAAATCAAAGCTATAATTGAATGACCTACCCCTACTAATCTTACCTAGCTCAAGGGGTTTTTTGGTCTATGTTGTTTCTACAGGAGGTTTGTGAAGGGGTTCTCACAGACAATAGCTCCACTTACGGATTTGACAAGGAAGGGAGCCTTTGTATGGATAGAGACAGCTCAGAAGTGCTTTGAGCACTTCAAACAGTTGATGACATCTTGTCTAGTATTAGCACTTCCAGATTCCTCCAAACCATTCGAGCTTCAATGTGATGCATCTGGAGAAGGGGTGGGTGCAATTTTAATGCAGGAAAAGCATCCCATTGCTTTTGAGAGCAGGAAGCTAAGGGGAGTGGAGAAGAGCTACTCTATATATGACAAGGAGATGTTAGCCATAATGCATGCGTTGGCCAAATTCAGGTCTTATCTGATTGGAGGTAAATTTGTGATTAAAACGGATCATAACAGTATAAAATATTTCATGAGTCAGAGAGATCTTAACGATAGGCAACAAAAGTGGATCACCAAACTACAGGCATATGATTTTGACATCGAGTATGTTAAAGGGAAGAAGAATGTAGTGGCTGATGCACTTTCCAGGAGACCACATGTATACTCCTTAGTTGAGATTTCAGCAGATTGGAGGGACAAAATAATAGTTGAATATGCTAAGGATCAATGGGCAAAAAGTTTGATAGAGGGATCTGTACAGGATGATAGATATGTGGTGGTTAACAACCTTATCGTGTACAAGGATAGGATTTATTTGGTACCTTCGTCACACATCAAAGGTACTATCTTGAGGGCATTCCACGATGCACCTATGGCTGGACATCTCGGGTTCTTCAAAACATACCAATAGATTCGTGAGAGGTTTACTTGGAGAGGACTCAACTCAAGGATGATGTGCAAAGGTATGTTAGAGAATGTCCCGTTTGCCAGCAAAATAAAGATGAAGACACCCCTCCAGCTGGATTATTACAGCCTTGCCCATTCCTGAGAAGAAATGGGAGAGTATTTCGATGGATTTTATCACAAGCCTACCCAAGGTGCAAGGTCGAGATTGTATTTATGTGGTGGTGGATAGGCTAACAAAATATGCTCATTTCTTTGCTATTACAACTACCAACACAACAGCACAGGTGGCAGACTTGTTTTTTCATGTGGTGTTTAGGCTTCATGGGATGCCTAAGAACATAGTCAGTGATAGGGACAGTAAGTTTCTGAGTTTATTTTGGCAAGAACTTTTCAGGTTGAGTGGCACTGAGCTCACACCTAGCACCAGCTATCACCCACAAACAGATGGGCAGACAAAGATTGTTAATAAGTGGGTTGAGGGATACTTGCGGAACTATGTGTCAGGACAACAGAAGGCTTGGATCAGATGGCTTTATTTAGGTGAGTATTGTTATAATACTACCTACCACATGTCGATCAAGATGTCTCCATTCATGGCATTATATGGGTATGAAGCTCCTAGCTTTGCAGATCTTCTTTTCGAAGATAGTTGGATAATGAGTGCATGGAATTGGTTACAGGACAGCCAGGATATTCTGAGATCACTTAAGGAGAATATTCAACAAGCTCAGAATCAATAGAAGTTATATGCTGACCAACACAGGGTGGAACGCAATTTTGAGGTTGGGGATATGGTAAACTTGAGACTTCAGCCCTATAGGCAGTCTACACTGAAGAAGAGTGGAGCAGAGAAGTTGAAACCAAGATTTTATGGGCCGTTCAGAGTTGCACGACGCATTGGCGAGGTGGCATATGCGCTGGAATTACCAATAGATAGTAGGGTGCCTAACGTGTTCCATGTCTCCAGGCTGAAGAAAGTAGTTGGTCACAATGTTGTTCCATCTGCAGATCTGCCCCCTCTAGATGAAGAGGATAAGTTGATATTGATTCCTGAGCAATCATTGATACTAGGGAAAGAACATTCAGGAGAAGGGTCATCAAGGAGTACTTGGTGAAGTGGAAGAATCTACCAGTTGAGGATGCTACTTGGGAAAATGAGCAGATATTGCAGCATCCAGAGTTGACATTGCTTGAGGACAAGCAATTTTGGGAAGGGCAGATTGTAATGTCCCCTTTCTAGAATTCATAGCATGATGTGTTGTTAGCCTATTTCCCCATGGTCCCATAGGCTAACCAGGACATCAAAGGGACTTAGAGGCCATTTGACCTAGACAGTTTCAGTTGCAGGTGTGTCTGAGGGGTTTTGAGGTAGTTTTGGGCATACTACTATTTATAGTAAGTCATTTTGGATATGATTGGACATCCTATGGCAGCAACACGTCGATGGTAAATGTTTAAAATCGACAAAAAGATTCATTTATTATTGATATGATTTATTTTGCATTAATAAAGCCATTTCTATAAAGTTAAATTTAAATATTTAACTTTGTTAATGCTTAGACTATAGTTCGTGGGAAATATTTAAATAAAAGAGTCCCCTTTATTTTATAATACATATAAGACATAAGTTACATAAAGGGAGTTATGTTTTATCCCACATTGACAAAACGAAGGCATTGGTTTTGTGAGAACATTATAAAAGAGGTGGAAGAGCTTCCATTGAGATATGTTTGGTTGATTGAAGAAATTACTTGTTTAGTTTGGAGATAATCTTCCTGGGGCTTTGAGGACGAAATCCCTCTCAGCCATTAATCTCCACGATTTTGCAATATACAGTCTGGGGGTTTATTTGGTGCTTGCAAATCAGAAGACTAATATGCAAAGTGGATGGTGAATAGTGAATTGCTACTGTGCGTGAACAGTAAATTGCTACAGTGCGTGAACAATAAATCGTTACAGTGCATGAACAGTAATTTGCTACAGTGCATGAAAAGTAATCCGCTACAGTGTGTGAACAACAATCCGCTACAGTAGTGTGAACAGTGAATTGCTACAGTGACATGATCATCCCTAGCAGCAGCTGAGAGCAACCATACAAATCTGCAATGCAGTGACTGGGACACCATATAGTGTTGGAGGTGCAAAGACAAGGTTCAGATATGTTATTGTATTCTTAAATATCTTTATTATGCTGGAGCAAGAAATTGGTATGCAAGCAATGTGCTACTCTTACTTATTTTTGGAATCGAACTAGACATTGTTTGTTAATGACTTAATTCAGAACTGCTGGTGCATTGAATGATAGTTACATCTGCTGTTAACTTCAATTTATTCAGTAATAAAATAAGTTTGTATACTCTGGATCCTACTTTATTATATACACTTATATTCTATCTTAGTGAGTAGCAATAAACGAACATATACATTTGCCAACTGAGAACAAATCAGTAATCAGCTTGTTAGTAAACTATTTGACAAAATTTCAGTGAGTGAAAGTCACTAAAATTGGTCCATAATTGGGGGTTACTTTATAAATTAGAAGCTTTGAAACTTTTGAAAAGTTCCATAGAATAGTTGAGCATGAAGTAGAATTCCATATTGGCATGTTGAGGGCTGATAATGGTGGTGAGTTCACATCAAAGGTGTTTGGGAACTATGTGATTAAAAATGGGATAAATAATCATCTCATTATGCCTCACACTTAACGAAATGGACTAGGTGACAGGATTAACAAAGTTGTGATGAATAATATGGTTCAAGCAATGTTGTATTTTGAAGCAATGTATAACAGTGTTACTAGCCTCGTACTCGGCCAGGCCCAAATCAAGCTCAGACTCTGACTCGGCGTCTAGACTCGACAATTATGTATCATTTATCCAATTAACATCAAATACACAATAATTGAGAGAAATAGAAGCTACTTTGCATACATCCACAACTATTCATAGATCGCAAGTGTATAAATGCAATTTTTTGAAAGAAATTACTTAAAGTTAAGCTAAATAAGATAATAGAAATATGGTGTCACTGTCAAATGTTTATAATATTCATGGAATATACAATCCATTCAATCAAAAGTTCAAGACCTATACCAAAATAAAGGCTCATAGTAGCCTATGTCCTACAACTACGCCTAAGATAGGTCATGGAAAACGCTAGAGCCATCATCTCTCCTTGTGTGTGAAGTTGAACCTCAGTGACATGCTCATCATGATCATCCTCCTCATCCTTATAATCCTCATCATCAAAATTGGATCCATCACTCTTGGCCTCAGGGGCTTGCACTGGGTCTCCTTGTCCTCTAGCCTTCTCCACTACCATTGCCATTGCCACTGCCACTGCCTCTTAATCCACCTGATCAACCCACTCTGTAATGCCCCCATTTTAGCAGTTGACCAAGTGTGTGTGCGTTAGCCTTGTTCTACATGGTCCCGAGGGCTAACGAAGGGTTTAATGGGATCCTGGAGTGTTTTGGCCTAGTCATTTCCAGTTTGGGCCAAAACGAAGTTGATTTACTCAGTTTCAAGCATACTTACTATTTTTAGTAAGTCGGCAGGACACAATGCAGGTCAATTTTGGTGATTGGATTTGATACTCCTCGGTGAGAGCTTTTCGATGAGCTATCACTCGCATTATTCGGAGTCCGATTGCTAATACATTTTAATGCCTGAAGTTTTATTAAAGTAACGTCTAATTTAATTGTAAAATATTAAAGTGTTACTTTAATATTTATTTTATGGAGATGTGTACCCAAGGGAGACATAAGGGGTATTTTAATATATGTTTTATATATTACACATCTTTTATCCCACATTGCCCATATGAGTTGAGCGGACCCTTGGAAATAGAATAAAAGGAAGCATTTGTGGCTTCATTAGAGAGGTTGAATATGAGAAGAAATTGGTGTGTTAGTTGCAGCTCCGTTCTTGGCATTTGAGGACGTTTATCCTCTTTTGTAACATTCTAGACGTCATTCCTTTGGGGTTTGGCCTTTGGAATTCTTTGTTATCGGCTTCATTATCAGGCAGTTTAGTTGCATTTCCAGCTACAGGCAGATTTGGTATTTTGCTCATATTTTCTTCACTACTTGTCCGACGCTTATGCTGCTTTTAGGGAATGATATTACGAAGGTAGTGGACTGATTGGAGGACAAAGTACTGTAGCAGCACTATTCATGCGGCACTGTAGCAGCAAGTTAGAAAGCATGGGCTGGAGTATTATGTCAATAATGCTGAAGTAATTAGTGAGTTGATAAATCTGCCATGTATTTGGTTTAATGAATTCTGAAAATAACATTTTATTGGTAGCAGTTCATTTCCACTTTGCATAGTATTGTAGTTTCTTTCTTGTTTATGTTGTATGATACCAATTCCATGCACAAAACACAACAAACAAATAAACGTTTAATTTCCGGAGTTATAAGGGGTTTAAAACATTAAACGGAGAAATAAGAGGTTGAATGCAAACTGTTTGACATAATTCCTTTCAGCTATTTGGTTTAGTTTTTTGGGACATTCAGGGGTGCCCATTACACACTCCAAGTTTTCATCACTGAAGACAGGATCATCAACTTCCAGCTTCAATTTGACCTCAAATAGCCAAGACAAGTTGTGCGAGATAACACTGTTGAAGGCATGTTGAATCTTGAAATTTGGCTAAGCCTAGTATTTTTTGAAAACCCCCAAAATCTAGAATCTGCATTTTAACTCCTATGAAGCTGAAACCTATCTTAAACATCCTGACAGTATTTATACAAATATAACTTAAAGTATAAGAATACTTAAATGTTATATTTGTATAAATCCTCCTGCCCCTGACCTGAACTTTTTAAAATTTTTTGTTGGCTGATGGCAGAGTCCAACCAGCAGGACTCGGTGAGTCAGCTGCCGCGGCAAGTTAGCCATGGCTCGGTCAAGACTCGGCCGAGTCTGAGTCCAGAGGTAGTTTGCCTCGTTTTGCTCGGCTCGCCTTGGGACTCTCTGAGTCCTGTAACGCTGATGTATAGAAATAACTGCTTTATTGATTTGAGAGGTGTATATGATAATCTCTTAGAAGATATGTAAAGTAGTGGTGTCTGAATTACAAGAGGTCGCCACACTTTGCTCTTCTTCTTTCAGCTTTGTGCTATGTGCAACTGTATGTACAGCTGTGTGAGGAAATGTAAAAATGCATTTGGCATTTAGAAGCTATAGAGGTTAGAGAAGAAGAATTGAACTGTCTCCAAGATTTCAAAAGCCATATCATCGTTCATTCTCAATACAATAAAACCTTTTGGTATCTGATATTATCAGAATTGCGGATGTACTTGTATTTAACATTTTTTTTGGTTCCCTCGGATTTTTTTTTATGAGAGATTGGACACACCAAAGCAAAGGGGAATGACATAAAGCAAACACTAAATTTTATTATGCCTCTTAAAGCTTTGGGTCTGAGTTTCTGCAAAAACATTGCAATCTAGAAAAGATAAAGACTGTTTAAGGGCAGGTGACCATTTCAAGGGAATCCTGATGGATTTGTATGCTGCCATCATCACTGACATGTTTGAAAGGGCTTTGTGTCAGCAACAGGTGTATGCCAAAATTTCAAACTATCTTGGCACCTTTACTTTTCAAAACTTATTTCCCAATGATTTGTATGTTTAAATTGTTGGTTTGTGTTAAATGTCAATACAAGTGAGGCATGTTCATTCTATTGTAAATTAAATTGGTTAGCTTACCACAGAAAAAAAAAAATTTTTTTTCATGGACATCATAATGGCATCTCTGATCGGTAATAGGGTGCTTGGCCTTAAGATCATGGTTGAAAGCCTAAGCTTATGTGGAGTACTTTTGTTGTCAATAGTATAGACCACGAGCCCTTTGATTGAATTGCAAATCGTACTGTTCCTGTATGTGCAATTGCTGTCTTGTGATATTGTCTATTTTGGTTGATTGGTAATTGTTTGTATTTGTAGTAATCAGTAAAAGAAATCACATACATCATAATCAACTGTCTCAGAAATATGGAGCCACAACCTGAGGACCAACCATGCCAAAACAAATAGAGAAGACTCTATAGCAAAACTGAGAAATCGTAAACAAATTCTCAGTGGGGTGACTCTGTGACCCAACCCACAAAATACTCTCATTCATATGTACTTCAACTTTATAAAGTTTACAATAAGGCACTGATCAGGCCAGTGACAAAACAAACCAAAGATTCTATATAGAGCATGCCAGATGAAATAAAGTAAAAGGCACAGAGTAAAAAACAGGACTGAGACTGGAATTTAAAGCGTTAGCCCACTGTTGAATCCGGGATACCCAGACATGGTCGAATAGGGCTCTTAACCCAATAATCTTGCAATTTGAGGTGCTGGCTCTTTGCTTTGAAGTCTTCACTGTCAGCATCACCCTGAGCATCTCCAGCCTCCGGCAACAAACGTCCTGGATTCTCTTCCTCCTGAAGAGACTTCTTAAGAACTGTCCCCGCAACATAAGCCTCTGTCCTCCTAGATTCAATGTCACTTTGGGTAATCCATATGATGAATGATCTCCAATTCCCATTATTACCCTTTACATCCCTCTAGTCACCATCATCAATCACAAAGCCCCTACCTGGAATAGCCCTGGCCACCATTGATGTGAGCACATACAGCCATTCCTCATTTACATGGCGAAGCACGAGTCTTGGGATATTGTTACCATAACATTTATGCATGGGTATTGGAGAAAATTCGCCCATTCCTATTCCAGTGGAGCAGAATGGTCCAAACATTGCTTGTCATGTTACTTTGTCATCTCAGCAAAGTGGACACTTGTCTCCCTCATAATTTGTTGTGCTGGAAATGGCAGTTGTTATAATATGAGTAAAACTGTGCTTAAAGGTGGAAAATTTTAAATGTTTGTTCTTCACACCAGTTGCAAAAGCTAAGTGCAGGAATCAAGGTCTCTAAAAAGTCATTCTTTTCACAGATTGTGTATTTTAGAAAAGCAAATTACTTTCTATGTTCTCTTTTCTCCTGTAAGGCTTTTGGAGATAGTTTCCTTTTAATACAACTGTGCTAAAGATGTATTCATATAAACTGAAACATTGCATTATTTTAATTCTCAAATTGTTCTATTTTATCATTATGTGATTCAGTTTTGTGACTATTGCAGCAGGATGGCAGACAACAATGTCAATGAAACAGCTATTGCCGGGAGAGATGTGGGTGAAAGTTCTGATACTACTATTGAGATTAAGATAAAGACACTTGATTCACATATTCACACTTTACGGGTTAACAGAGATGTAAATTTTCTTCTCCATATCTTTAGTGTGATTACTTGACAAGATTATATAAATAGTACAATTGTTTCGTAAGAAAAGCATGGAGATTGAAATATTTAAGTAATTTTTTGATAATCTGGAATGAGTATTTTAGCTCATATTTGGAGTTTGCTTGTTTTTGCTGTAGATGTAAATTAATCTTTGATTGATGAAATTTGGGTTGTAAGGGCCCATGATTTATCTGAAAGATGATATATACAGTACATCCGTCAAGTGTTTAGCTAGTAAAATATGAGTGTGTGATTCAAATATAATAATGTTTTGAGCATAACTTATCGAACTAGTATTTAGTTTGTTGTTTGGAGTTTTTTTAGTGTTTTAGATTGTCTTTTGTTAGACAACACAAAATAGAACACCATGCCAAGATAAACCTTCCTTCAAATTTAGATTGGAAGCTCCTCAGAATGATAAAATAACCCTAGATCTATGCTATGAACAAAATATTTTATAAACACTGCAATTTTTTCAGGATTTTTTACTTGAAGGAATGTAATGTGCCCTTTTTGAAATAGGACTTAGTAATAAACAATAATAATAAAATTAAAATATAAAAGAATAAAATAAAAATATAACATAATTAAAATTTCATTAAGTTCAATGAATGGTCAAAAGGCGTGAAATGGAAAATTGACTCCCTCAAACATGAGATATAAAAGGAAGAGGGAAACTTCATTTGAAAGGGGATATAGGGGACAGAAGAAAGGATGGAGGATAGGAATTAAGGAAGTATTATTGAAAGAAGATTGGAATGGGAAGACAATAAGGAGGTGACTATTCCAAGGGGCAGCTAGGATGAAGGGTTGTGACTGTTTCAGAGGGTGATAATTATGGAAGGTGATGCATCTCTCAAAGTGCAGAATGAAGAGCTTTGACTCTTTCAAATGATAGTAATTGTGAAAAGTTTTGATCATTGCAAAGGGTAGACATGGTGAAGAGGTGTGAAGGTTTTATTTGAGGAGGACACCTGAGGGTGATCAACTTGGCTAATGATATATTATTTTCAAAGGCATCGATGAAGATTGTTGACTCATTTCTAATAAAAGGTGGTGACCATTTCACCAATAAAGGAGGATTAGTTCCGAGCATTGAATGATCACTTCTCAATCCTTACTCATGAATCCACAAAAGAAATCATCAGTTATCAAATCAAGAAAACAATCAAATTTCAAACACTTTATCAAATCAACATTCATTCACCAATGCATCAAACAAAAATTTATTCTATCATCATGTTGGAAATTGTTGTCATTGTGATGCCACTATTAGGATTCAATTGTGTAGTTTTTGAGTCGAACTCATTGATCCATGTTTCATGGATACTGGTTCACAAGAACCCATCTCTCATGAGCTTGAATGGAACACTTGCACTCATTGCATTTGGGTGATGCTCATAGAGGTGAAGCATTGGGCCTTCTCGGGAGGTAACTCATCTCAATTCACTGCAACTCAAGCATGCTTAACCCCGTGAAGTTTC
Organism: Cupressus sempervirens; assembly: GCA_028749045.1. NCBI lineage: Eukaryota > Viridiplantae > Streptophyta > Pinopsida > Cupressales > Cupressaceae > Cupressus > Cupressus sempervirens. Next base: position 65,349,006 of record CM053787.1, on the reverse strand, counting down.
CTGCAAGGTTAACCCCACTTAGCGTCTATTCTAATTTGCAAAACCTTAAATAAGTGTCGTTCCTTATGAACCATTCATCGTAGAGCCTCTTTAGCTCATCAATTGATTAGTAGGAGATATTTTCAATAGTAATTCAAATTGTGATATTGCTTTCAGGATTTAATTGTCATTGAACCGTGTTTCATGAGTAGTGATTTACAAGAAACCATCTCCCATGACAATAAATGGAACACTTAGCACTCACTTCATTTAGATGATGCTTATTGAGGTGAAGCATTGGTCCTTCCATCCAAGTGATTGTTACAAGATTCAAGAAGAATTGGCAGATTAACAGATTTCCGGATGATTGATTGATTAACAGAGGAACAAATGTGTTCCTTATAAAGAATTACAAGGACGTTGTTTCTAAAAGAAACAACGTAGACTGAAGACGGAATTAGAAACAAAATGAGAGACAGGATAGGAAACATTCCTATCTGGACTGAAGACAAAAGAGACAGGATAGGAAACATTCCTATCTAGACTGAAAGACGGACTACAGACAAGTAGTTGACTATTATAGAAAGTACAAGATATTATCTTAATAGTGATGTTCACAAGAACTCCTCTGTCACGAGAATGAGTGGAACACTTAGCACTCGTTATAGCTAGGTGATGCTCATCAAGGTGAAGTGTTGGGCCTTCCTGATAGGGCACCCATAGCATTACAATTCCAACTCAATAAATTTGATTCAACAAGTTTGGCAAAAAATCTACATAGCTGAATCTTGACAGCAATATCACAAATTTGACTTTGTCTAGAAAATATGAACTACTTATCTATTGATGTGCTAAAGGGCACCATCATGAATGGTTTATAAGGCACAACACTTGCTAAAGATTCTGTAAATTGGAGCTAAGTGGGTTTAACCTTGGAGGAAATTGTGGTTTAGCAAGCTTGAGTTGGAGTTGTACTTCAATGGGTGACCTCATGAGATTGCTCTATGCTTCACCTCTATGAGTATCACCTAGATGCAATGAGTCCTAATTAGAGATGGGTTATTGAGAACTTCTACTCATGAAACATGGGTCAATGAGTTTGACTTAAACAAAGACAATTGAATCTTGGTAGTAATAGCACAATTTGACTTGTTGTGGAAGATATATCCTACACACGCACATGTGCGAGAACATTTCTTTGGTATGGATACACACGCACATGAGAATATGTCTTGGATGTGGGCCAACATACACAAACAAACATAAACACATGCACACAACAAAACATTTCTTGGATACGATATTGAGAATGATTTTTTTATAGATATAATACTTGGAGTTTTTAAGGGCCCGTAACCTTGACACTAAAGGACAACACTCTGGAAGTTTAAATCTAGTAAAATATAAATGGCAAAGGGGAAGCACCAACTAGGATAATAATTATACCCTAAAAAATCATAAGCCTATGAGGAACGAATGACGAAAGCCATTTACGTTTTAAAGATACACCGAATAGGGCCCACATCTAAAACAAGAGAGCGGGCTGAGGAATAATACTAACTAGCAAATGGGAGACCAACTTGACCTTGCACTACTCTTCAATTCTCTTGCACAACCAGCAATACAATATTAGTTTGCACTACCTCATCTAACTAGGGCTTAATCACACTTGTTGATTGTCTTCATCAAAAGTCTTAGTTGCACATTCTTTTGGGAGGTACACCTATACAATATGTCTGTGTATAACATCCATCCATCCATCTGTGTATATATATATATATATATATATATATATATATATATATATATATATGTGATGTCTCCACTTTAAATAATATTTAGCAATAAATAAAGATTAAATAATATAATCTTATATAATATTAAAATATAAATTAAAATAAATAATTAATAATAATATAATTATGATATAATGCTCTAATTAGATTAAACTATCATAATTACAAGATAAATAATAATAAATAATGATTATAAGGATAAAATATTAAAATATTAAAATTACTAACAATAATAATATTATTAGAGTATGGAGATAAATAAATGAATTTATACTAATTAAATATTATAATAAATTCTATTAAAAGATATTATAATACATACTAAATATATTATATCAATCTTATATAAAAAGGAAAATGACAAATAGGCAATCTAAAATGATGTTTATATGCCCATCAGCAATAACATCAACAGTATTCATAATACATATCCATTCAGCAATTCTTCCTCTCTTGGCATTTGCATCATCCAATCAGGGGGGTTAAAATACAGTCAGCAATAAACAGGATACAACAATCATTCTTTCCAATTACTATACAGTCAGCAATTAAGGAACATAAAAATCCACAGGTTCTTTGAGACTGATCAGGGGCAATATAATTTGTATTCCCTCTCAAGGCATACTTGAAATAGTTGTCAATATATAACGCAGAAGTTCATATGACATTCACATCAGACAAACATCACAAACAGCGATGCTTATGTTGGTGATCAATATAGCTCTATATTCTATGATACATCATTCTCTGGCAAAATCATTAATATAGAGACTTTCATTCTACCCTAGATTTATTGGTCCTGTCTGAATAGAACACACTACAATAGTCATAGACACACAGCTGAAAAGCTAGACTGATTCTAGAAGAAGGGAATTCATGAGGATGAGAAACATCACTTCTATCACAGAAGATTAACGTATATTATCATTGATTCGATAAGATTGTGTGATTGATATTACAATAGTAAGAACTTGTCCTTACCGGCAATAATGAGTGGATACCGAAATTAATAGGAAAACATTTATTAACTTAAAATAGTCTTAGAGCATAGTTCTGTTCTTGCAGTGATTATAGGGAGTGTTACAATTCATCTAAGCAAGAGGCACAATGATATGTTTGAGAAGAATAGGTTATGTGAGTATGTAGCGATTCATAATAAGGAAACGGGTGGTTAACAAATAATCACTATACAAGTAAGTTATGAATTGTCTATGTTGTGAAGAGATATGTTCCGTCATTGTCCAAAAGGTGCAACTTGTTGTCTAGTGAGGTATAAGAGGACATCTTTCAATCATCGAATACGGGGGAGACATATAACAAAATATAAATATTGGTGGAGAGAAGAAGATGAATGGATCAGCAATAGAAGCGAACAAAAGTACACAATACTAATTAAACATCAGCCTATTCATACTGTTAAAAGAGTTGTCAGATAATAATAAGACTTATTATACATACTTCCTAAGTACATCAAGAAAGATCAGAGACAATACCATTTATTGGGAGGAAGAACTATCCATTCAGTGATATTTAGAAGGTAGAAGGCATCAAAGAGAAAGGAGGAGAAAAGCACCAGAATCATCAAATAAGAAAACCAACGAAGCATATATATATATTATTTATTAAGAGAAGAAAAACAAAATATCCCAAGTTCTAAAACTGTGGGAATATTGCACTGAAGCCTCAAGACAGAATAATAATTTAGGCTCATGTTTGCTCAATACACGTGATTATTAGGATAATACTCAGAAGCTAACTGGATCTGTCTAAGTAATCAAGAGCACTCCTGAAATCTCTTAAACAATATGCGTTAGTACTCTTCTAAACATTAAAAAAGTAATTGGTACATTTAAGAAATATTACTAGTAAATTATCTTTTCCAGCACAGTTTTGACACCATAATCACAATCAACCCTTTTACATCAGCAAGTGATAACAACTCTTACTAATAACTTGCAAAACACATAAAGAAGATCTCAAGGGACATTACCATATATATATATATATATATTGTATCTACATAATCATTAATGTATACATATCTGTAGCCCTCAAATTAGTATAATGTTATAATATGATAATAAAATTATTTTTAAGATATAAAAATCAATAATTAATGCAGGAGCATCCTGGGGTAGTCAGCAATCCTGTATGTAGGAGCACCGGGATCGAATTTGTGCTTTTATGGTTTGCATGGTTGGGGATGTGTTTGTGACACATTGGAAGCATCCTTGGGTAGTTAGCAATTCTGTATGCATGAGCATCGAGCTCGAATTTGGGGACTTATGGTTTGTGTGGTTGGGGATGTGTTTGTGGCACATTGGGGAACCTTGTCCTAAGTGTGCATAAAGTTTGGAATAATTTTGTTGGCATATGATATTAAATTTCGTTTTTAAGGTATAAAAATTAATAATTAATGCAGGAGCATCTTGGGGTAGTCAGCAATCTTGTATGCAGGAGCATTGGGCTTGAATTGTGCCTTGATACGAGGTCGTATGAGAAAGTTATGATCCTTTGAAGTTTTCAAAACGAGAACTATGCACAGTCACGGTTGAGAATCTGCAATTTCTGAAGAATTCATGCATGAAAATCAAAAAACAACTCCACTAGTGGATAGAGCACAAAAAAATAGCCAAGTTCATAACAAGAATCATCAAAATCGGAGTCCGTATGAGCAAGAATGAGACATTTGAAAACTGCGTTCAAATCTGCGACTGCCAATAGAGAGGGGTATGGCTGTAGCTTTGCATGCTCGATTTTGCAAAATATACAGCTTGCATGCAAAATCTAAAAGATACCCAGATGGTTTTTCGGGGCTGCAAACAAAACCCATAAAGCGTTTTTCTTTTTGATGTACAGAAGATGCTGCTGTAGTGTAAATTGGACGCGTTTAACAGTAAAAAACGGCTCCATAAATCAAAAAACGACCCCAACAACCAGAATATGACATGCAAATGCTGGATCAACTTCCTAAGTCCATCAATGGCATACTGGAACCTACAAAACTGATTGAAAACTCCAAATATGTAAGTTGGTTGTCAGATTTGAGATTGAAACCTCAGAGAAAAACCGTTTTTGTCAAAACTTTTCTGATTCTCAGGAACATCCAAAGATGCAAGAGAAGAGCATACTTCGTTTTTCAAAAAACTACAATAAAGTTTATTTCCCCCCCCCAAAATCTCTCAAATAAGGAAACTAAAATCTACTCTTGCACATAGAAAAGCTCTGATACCATGTTAGAATCTGATAAGATTAATAACCCAGAAAACTAGTGCAAAGAGTAAATATCTAAACTATGAATGCAAATGATATAAAATCAAAATAGCATCATAGAGTTAGTCTCCAAGAGAGTAATGCAAATGCTGGAAGCAAAATAGCATTAAGAGGATGCAAAAAATAAGAGATACAAATTCAAGTCAGGTAGCATGCTTATATAGGCTAGGAAGAGGGAGGAGGTGGCAACACCAACCAATGAGGAGCAACCATCTATTGGACTAAAGATAGCAAAGTATCTTCCCAAGATAGCTAATGGATGCTCACATGTAGGAAGGTGACACCTTACAACCATTCACCTAATAAGACATGCTTTATTAACCTAAGCGAGATTATTAAAAGTGTAAGAAAAACCTATCAAAATAGGAAAAATAAAAAACTACACTAACAACCCCTTGTCCCTTCTAGAGACATGCCCCTTGGGTGCCTTATTTATGTAGGTTATGTTTGTTGATAAAGGACACGCAACAAATCGAAGTCTACTCCTTTAGCATACATTGCCTCATACGAATAGTAGCAAAATATATATATTGTTGTAGAACTATTATCTCAAAAAGAAGGACTAATATTCCATCTGTAATTGATCAAGACCATCTTCTACACTTCAAATGTTTTATATCAGTTTGATTTAGTAGCAGAATTTGCAAAAACTTTACATGGTATTAGAGCTTTGGTAGGCTAACCTAGGCTTTGCAAATTGACAATCAGACTTTATATATCTAGCAACATCCTTCTTCCTTCAATGGAAAGCACAATTAGACCCTAGGATAGGTTTGATTGGAAACAACACTTCGTTGCTTGGAAATTTAGATTTATGATGATTCTTGAAGACAATGAAGTGAAACAGTTTGTTGATTCAGCATCGAAGCAACTTGATGTTGAACTTAATAAAACTATTTGGAGTAAAAGAAACAGGAAAGCCATACAAATCATATTAGATGGAGTGAAAAATTAAATAGTACCTATGCTAATGAAATATCAAACAACATTTAATATGATGAATGTATTATTAAATGCATATGAGTTTAACAATGCAACTAGATCCCTTGCACTAAAAAGACAACTAAATCATATATAGATAAAGAAGGGAGAGTCTGTGAATTCCTACCTTCTAAGGGTGGTTAGTCTAAGAGACAAACATGCAAGTATAGGGACCATAATTGAAGACAAGAAACTAACACTTATGGCTATAGATGGGTTACTAGATTAATGGGAAACATTTTCACAAGGACTAAGTGCTAGAGACAATCTTCCTGACTTCAATAGACTTAAAGGAAATTGCCTTAAAGAAAAATATAGGAAACTTAAGAAAGGGGGAAGATTGAAAACTGAAGATGAAGAACTTCATGTTCTCAACACTAATTCCTATAAAGGTAAGAAGAAGCACTTCAAGAAGAAGGGTAATTAAAAAAATGACGAACTTAAGAAAGATCTATCCAAAATAAAATGCTTCAAATGTGAAAAATTTGGACACTATAGATCTAATTGCCATGAGAATACAAAGCAAAAAGTAAACTGTACAAACATTACTAGGACAAAAGATAACTATGATCCTGAGAATCCTGTATTGTATTTTGCACTATCAAATGAAGTATCAACCGAAGCATGGGTAATTGATAGCGGATCATCTCGACACATTACAGGATACAAAGAATCACTAGACTCTATATCTGAAGAAGTTGATGGCGAAGTTACCATCGGTGATAATTTCGCTCATTCAGTCAAAGGAATTGGGAATTGCACCTTGAAACAAAAGTCGAGTAATTCTCTACATCTCAAAGGAGCACTCTATGTACCAGCAATAAAAAAAAATCTAATCTCTATTACAACACTTGACGATGGCGGACATAATGTTGCATTGATGGACGGTAAAGTAATGACCTGGTCTAAGAACTCTTCATTTAAGAAATCAAAGTTGATTGGTAAAAGAAAGGAATACTAGTATGGATTAAATACAAAACCTAGTCAACCTATTCAAACCTTAATTCATGAAGTTGCTGATATAAACGAAATATGGGACAGAAGGTTAGGACATCTAAATTTCAAAACCTTATCGACTATGAAAAAGATGGTTATTGGTTTACCTAAGTTGAATAAAGATCATTTAAGCACAGGCAAAGGATGTGCTCTGGGTAAGAACACAAAAAGTCCATTTCATGGTAGCACTAGAAAAATTAACAATGTTTTGGAATTAGTCCACTTAAATTTATGTGGACCTATGTCTATTTCTTCTCTTGGAGGATTTTGTTACCATATACTTTTTATAGATGACTTCTCTAGGAAAAGTTGGATTTACTTTTTAAAATGTAAAGAATTAGAAAAAATACTTAGGAGATTTAAAGAATTTAAAATCTTAACTGAAAACTTATCAGGACACAAAATTAAAACTCTTACGACTGATAATGAAGGGGAATATACTTCAGATTTGTTTAAAGAGTTTTGTAAAGAAGCATGAATTAAGAGGGAGTATACTGTTCCTTATAACCCACTACAAAACGGGGTAGCAGAAAGGAAGAATAGAACAATTATAGAAACAACAAGAGCTATGATATTTGAACAAAATTTAGAATATTATCTTTGGGCAGAAGCCTCTTATACTGCTGTCTATATTCAAAACAGATGTCCACACTCTCACCTTAGAGATAAAACTCTTGAAGAAGTCTTTATTAAGGTTAAACCTAATATAAGCCATCTTAGGATATTTGGGTGCCCAATATATATACATGTTCTTAAAGAAAAGAGAACTAAGTTAGAACCCACCAGGAGGAATGGTGTTTTTGTCGGGTATAGTGAAACATTTAAAGCATATAGAATTTTCATACCTGGTCAAAAAAACATTGAACTTAGTAGGGATGTAATATTTGAAGAAGATTTAGCATTCAAAAGAGCCTTTAGTTCTGAAGATCGCAATCATTTACCTAGTTCTGAAGAAAATCAGGAATCTGAGTCTTAGAGGGAGAACATTGAAGAAATTGAAGATGAAATTCAAAATCTTAATATTGTGGAATTAAGAGGGAGTATACTGTTCCTTATAACCCACAACAAAACAGGGTAGCATAAAAGAAGAATAGAACAATTATAGAAGCAACAAGAGCTTGGTATTTGATCAAAATTTAGAATATTTATCTTTGGGCAGAAGCCTTTTATACTGCTGTCTATATTCAAAACAGAAGTCTACACTCTCACCTTAGAGATAAAACTCTTGAAGAAGTCTTTATTAGGGTTACACCTAATATAAGCCATCTTAGGATATTTGGGTGCCCAGTATATATACATGTTCCTAAAGAAAAGAGAACTAAGTTAGAACCCTCCAGGAGGAATGGTGTTTTTTTCGGGTATAGTGAAACATCTAAAGCATATAGAATTTTCATACCTGGTCAAAAAAACATTGAACTTAGTAGGGATGTAATATTTGAAGAAGATTTAGCATTCAAAAGAGTCTTTAGTTCTGAAGATGCAACACATTTACCTAGTTTTAAAGAAAATTAGGAATTTGAGTCTCAGAGGGAGAACATTGAAGATGAAATTTTAAGAAAAAACCATTTTGGGCTATTAAGACTGTAGAGGAAGCACAAGACTTTGCTGCACCATTTGGAACCTTCAAAGAAAGCAAAAGACCCAAAAATTTTTTTAGCTATGCAACAAACATGAGTGATTTATCTAAATCAGAACCAACCAATGTTTTAGATGCTATTAAACATACAACTTAGAAGGATGCTATGACAGAAGACTACCAATCCGTTATTAAGAATAGTGTTTGGGAAAATGTTCCAAGGCTTGAAGGAAAATCTGTTGTTTCTTCTAAGTGGATATTTAAAATCAACCATGTTGCTAATGGTAGCATTGAAAAATATAAAGCCAGATTCGTAGCCAGAGGTTTCTCTCAGAAAGAGGGAATTGATTATGAAGAAACGTTTGCTCCAGTTGCCAGATACACCTCTGTAAGAGCAGTCCTAGCTATTGCAGCATCAAAGAGATGGAAAGTACATCAGATGGATACAAAAAACAACATTTCTGAATGGAAAGATTATAGAAGAGTTATATTTGGAGCAACCTGAAGGATTTGAAATTCATAACCGTAAAGTTTTTGTTTGTAGGCTCAAGAAAGCTCTCGATGGGCTTAAACAAGCTCCAAGGGTGTGGTATAAAAGAATTGATAAGTATCTATCCAGTTTAGGATTCTCCAAGAATAAAGTTGATGCAAATCTCTATTATAAAAAGGATAAAGATGATATGATAATTTTGATACTATATGTTGATGATTTACTAATAACAGGGGATGATCATCTTATAGATCAATGCAAGAAAAATCTAATTAGAGAATTTGAAATAAAAGATTTAGGACTCTTTCATTACTTCCTAGGACTAGAAGTATGGCAGAACTCTGACAACATCATACTTAATCAAGGAAAGTCTACACTAGACATCTTGAAGAGATTTGGAATGTGGAACTGCAGACCTATGTCTTCTCCAAAGAGACTAATCTACACAAACTTAAGGAAGCAACAACATAATCACCCTCCATAGATTCTACTCTTTATAGACAGATGGTTGGGTCCCTTATGTACTTGGTAAATACAAGACCTGATATTTGTTATGCTGTTAATGCCTTAAGTTAGTTTATGTGTGAGCCAAAGGAGATTCACCTAGTTGCTGTCAAACACATTATGAGATACTTATAAGGCACTCTTAACCTTGGGCTCAAATATGAGAAAGTTGATTTGGACTTACATGGATTCACAAACTCAGATTGGGGTGGAAGTGTTTGTTGGGACTTGAAATCGCTTTTTCGATTTGAGTACCATTCCAAGCTTTTGAGCCCTATAAGTGCATTCAATGCATGTGTACTCGGCTGTCTTTTTGAGGCCTAAGAGGTGTTTAATGTTTCTAACACCTTGCATTTAGCATATCCACTCGTCCCATGAAGATAAATTGCCATTCCAAGTCATTCCGTGAAGTTCCGTTTAGAGCAATGTTCAAATCTGCATTTTTGCCAAAGTGTCAAATAACGACAAGAGGCCTGGTTTGTATTTGAATATCTCGCACCCAGTAATGTTCCATGGCTTGTCGCTTTGGGAATGCTTAGTATGCATATTAAAAAACCTATGTTTTTGATTTCAAGTCATTTCGACATGTTTTGAATCCCTCAAAGTTGGCTGTTTATTGTTGTCGTGCTGATGTAAATTGTTCAGAATTTTGGGAGGCCCTGTTCGACTTATTATAACTTGGACCTAGTTGACTGAAATGAGAAATTTTCTTTTGCTTTGCATTATAGAGGTCAAAGACTTATGTTTCTAATTTGAGCTTATGACGAATCCATTTGATAAGTTTTCAAACACGATTCTATATGCATTTTGTAACTTTTTACTGGTGTCAAAGTGCAGATTGATTAGTACCCCTGTTCGGGATGTCATAACTTTGAATCTGTGATTGCATGGATCAAATGGATTGTATTGTTGTGTTCTACTCTGAAAATTCTTTAAGTGTGCCAGTTTGCAAGTCTTTACGAATCCATCTTCACACTTTGCTAGGTCTATTCTGTTTGCAAAAATCACTTTTCTGCTAGTGTGTCCAGTTCTGCAAATCCAAGTAGACCACTTTGACCGCTTACCAAATGCGCCTAGTTATTCATCATGAGCCCAAATCCTAGATTTATACTCTCCTCATGATAGTGAACCAATGCACCAGTTTTCGTGCCCCCAAGTGTCAGTTTGACCTGTTTTCAAAGCCAAATCCAAATGCGTTTTATGGTTTTCTAACATGTTTGCTTGTAGTCAGTTCTGAGAAGGCAACTTCGACGGTCAGTATCTTTTGACTGAATGATCGTCATGACACGAGTTTTGGTAGGGTTCAAGAATGTGGAATGGAGACTCAGTATGTTTGTTTCTAAGGCCTGGTCAGGCGTTTTGGTTTGTTTTTAAAGCCAGTCAGAGGACCCCTTGGCATGAAATTGGCAGTTTTGTAGGAGAGCAACTGCAATTTTTCTCTACACATTTTCTCAAAGGTGTTTGAGATATATATCAATTCAGTGTATTTTAAAAATATTTGGTACAATATGGGCTGTTATATTGAACATTGTAAGCTTTGCTACAACATGGTTTGATGCATGGGAGATTCCTAGCTTGATTGAGGATGATTCAATCTCAATAGCAATAGAAAAAGCATTTGAGTGTTTAAGTGCGTCTGAAATTTGGCTCATACCTGATGCAACTTGTGGAGGATTCTCTACTCATCTTGCAAAGCAATTTGAGTCAAATCTGTGCAAGAATTCTAAACTATTGACAATTGGATGTGAAGGGCAGGTTATGAGCAAAAATGTGAAGGGCGATTCATTAGAAGTTGTGTTTCAGTGGACCAGTGTGCGTGCAAGTTTTGAAAGTAATTCATTGCCTCATATTATATATGAACAATCACTGGCATCTACTGAGAATGTTGAAAGTAATTCTTCACTTGACTATGCTTGCAACGAAGCTACAATGGCTTCTTCCCAAGATTCACATTTGGATCTTAGTGTTAATTCTGAAGATCAGTATTCACAATCTGAATGCTCAATTGTTTATAGTACTCCTGAGAGAAGCCCATCACCTAATTTTGCATTAAAAGATGTGGAAGATTAGTATTTACAATCCAGGCTTAGTATAAATGCACAAGATCATGATTTACAATCCAAGCTTGGTATAAATGGAGAAGATGAACGCTCAAATTCCGAGTTAAGCATAAATGAAGAACAATCTTCAATTGCATCCTCAATTTTAGAGGAAAATGATTGCATAATGGTAAACAACACTCCTGAATTCAAATCTCTAATTGATACTAGGTTAGGCGAACTCATAATTCCTTCTAATCAGCATTTAGAATTGGAGTTTAACATTCATGAAGAACCATTGCAATTTGCATCATTGAAAGTAGTGGTATCTGAATCCTTATGTTTGTTTGAAACCCCTCACCCATCAGAGCTAGAGTCTAACAAAAATGAAGAATCTATTCCATATGAAAGTATGACCAAAACTCCAGAGAAAAGGGAAGAGCTCGAAACAGTCAACAATGGTGATGATTTCTTAGTGTCACCACTAGCAAGAGTGTCACCTTCAACATATTTATTTTCACGCTGTTTTCAGACTCTTGAAACCTGTAACAGTATATCTTTGATGCCTTTGGCATATCATTCAGAATATAAAAGACTCACAAAATCATGTAAACCATCTGAGAGTACTTGTAGTCCACCATTAAATTCGCTCCAGTTTCAATCTGAGTCCAACAATGTGGTGGGGCTCAAACTAGGCGGAATTGAGAAATATGGAGATTTGGGCATTATGGAAGCGATGAAGGAGGCACAGATTTGAACCTTAGCCTCCTTTCTGCAAAACTCCCTCTGCTTTCATTATTACTATCTCCTTTCTTCTCTGCTGAGAGCCCTTCGTAGCTGCCTCCTAAAAACTTAGAGAAAGAGGACGTATAATTCATGTACGAGTGGTAGCATTAGCATAAGCAACTGTGATGGGAGACATTTGGAGCATGTGAAATCGAATTTTGACTTCTCCAATTAGAATGAATCTAGTGAATTCCACCATGTGCATAGATGCCTCACCTCTACTATGGCAAAGGAGCTCCTTATAAACAGTCAACAACAATTTGTCTTGAAGATTTAAATGCAGATTTACAAACAATAATGCATGGCACCCCTTTCATATGCGGTGAAAGTTGAAGTTGAAGAAGAGTATTTTGGTGCTGTGAGGTAGAGCAATCAGATGCAAAAAGGAGATTGCGGTTACAAGATGTAGGGGCACAATCATTCCAAAATTTAGATGAAGACCATAGCAACAATATTAACCGCAGACAAAAAAAGGAACGTATGCTTTGAAGTGAAGCTGGTAGTGCTTCACAAACTGAGTTTCCAGGGCTCTACCCACCGTCATGAAGAAGAATCCCATCAATTGAATGGAAAATTGATTGATTTGATTGATGAAGAACAGAGCATGGCACAGGAGGAACAATTAGAACACATCATGGCAAAAGGAGTCAAGGAACACATGAGAAGATAAGTCATGAACATTTATTCCACATTGGGCACGTAGGCTTCTTTTATAATGTTTAAAAGCCACAAGATACAACACAATAAGATGTCTTAAAGACTTGGTCTTTTGGAAAAGACAAACAACTTGCGCATGGGGCCCACTTGGCTAGTTGGAGAGAAGATAATTTTGAACAAACACATTGCCCAAGATGATGACGTTAGTTGATGGCGCGGACTTAGTAACCAACCGAAATGTGACACATGGCATAAGACTCAAGATGTGGCACAAAAATCGAGGCAATGATCGGCAAGGAGCGACACGTGGCACAAGGTTGTTATGTTGCCAATGATGTGGCGGTGTTGAGATGGCATAACAACGTAGTGACAAGCCGTCACATGGTGGGGCCAATGACGTGGCACGGTGACAAGGTTGCTGATGTGGTAGGATGACATGGACGGAGGTGCCACGTGTCAGGACATCATTGTGTCGCGATGACGTGGCGACCTTGTTGACTAGGATAGCGACATGGTGACCCAATCAGAGGTCGCCACGTGGCAGAGGGACAGAAAGACATGGTAGAACAGGGACCAATCCGATAGTGCCACGTGATGCTTGGGTGGCAGATGATGGTGCAACACTGACCAATGGTGTGTTGACATGTGTCGAGCTCAGTCAAACCCAGTTTGACCCGGAGAAAATTCTGGAGGGAAAAATTGAAATTCATTAAATAATAATTTTTATCATTTTCCTTTTTTTGAATGTGCAATAAGGTCTTTTAAATAAATTTTATATATCCTTGACTTCAGGAAATTTTTTAATTTTGCATAAAGTTGTGTTAGTGAACAGATTGTCCTCCAAGAAAATATATACAAATATAACCCTGAATGCCCAAATGAGAAGACTAATCAGCACTAACAGTTGGACAAGTTATCATTGGATTGATAACTTTCCTCTGAATTTAATCGGGTACAACTCCTCGTATATGATTTACAATGAATTAAAATATGGATGCTTTTAACCTGAAAGCACAAAAGGATTACAAACATCTACTTGTATGTACAAAGTAGATGCGGAAACTAGGATTATTGAAAAGAAAGAACAACAAAGAACATTAGAGGACACAAAGTTCACATGCCCAAATGCTGCATTACAAAGTAAATGAGATCAAAGAAGTATTTTCCGTCCTTTTGAGAAAATGAGGAATCAAAGCTTTATGAGATATCTTGAAATGATAGCATAATCTGAAAACAGTGACCATGAAATGTATTTCAGAGAAAACTGAAAACAACACAAAGATTGTGATCAGTGGAAGGAAAATGCATCGTAATCAAAGTTCTGATACAAATATCCTCCAAGCTCCCTTCTCTAAATGAAAAAGACACAAAGATCTTCTTACACATTTACAATCCAAAAATCACTATCTAATGGAAAGCTGAAACTCTTTTCTTTAACATTGCATTAACAAATCAAAAGATCTCCTATCTCTAACACAAAGTTTAGGAAATCAGCTCTGCCCTCTCTCTCTCACAAGAAATGGAAAAATTTGCAGAATCCCCTTCCCTTCTGGAGCACAAAGTCTACAGTCGGAAGCAGGAAGAGTGGAACCCCTTGCACATTTGCTAAGATGTATTTATCTTTCTCTATTGTCGGTGGCTGTTCAGTTTCTGTAACTCTTCCACTTCATAACTGATTCTTGGTGGTTGGTTTGTTTTTATATACCCGAGAAGTTTCTTACTTGTTCTCCATTGGTTTTCCTTTTTACTGCTAGATTGTCATCGGCTTTTCCCATCATCATATGATATTTAAATATCATTCCCCACTAATGATGATATAATG